>JAKMXA010000033.1:0-244477 GCA_025328625.1 Colletotrichum sp. SAR11_240 | reverse complement strand
GTGCCCCAGGTGCTTTTTCTTTTCCCCCGATCTGTTTAAAAAATTTTTCGGGGCGAAATTTTCTCCCAACCTGGCTTTTTTTTGCTGGGGCTTGGGGGCCCCCCCCCCCCCCATCCCTTTTTCGTATCCAATGCGAGAAATGTACCCGACCGTTCGGAGTGCCACAAGCAACGGCGTACATTGTTCCACAAAGCTGAAAAGCTGAGATACGAGAAATCAAGTTAATGCATCACTCACTCGTACAGCAGACATTGTTGGGATGACGATCTGCTTCGTCCTCAAGAGAAAGTCCACGTAGTACCTCTGAACCCCCTGCGGGTATGCTTGGCGAAAGGGTTGTGTATATAACACCCTCAAATCAAGACCTCTCGTCAGTTCAGAAGCTCATTATGCATCAAGTCTGTTGCCTGTCGGAAAAATGAGGGCAGTGAAGTTTCTATCCGTTCACGCATCCATGAAGTTCCGGCGCTCTGCTGTCAGAAACTCGGTCGACCATGCCTTGATGCTTTTCTGGTAAATCAACCTTCCCGCCATAGGTTCTGACGCGCTTCTTCCATAGAAAAGCAGACGAAATATGATAACTGACACGATCTTCCAGGGTCGTTCTGTTCGTTGCCGTCACCGCACAGTCTCCCCACCCAAACAGGGCAGAGTGCATCGGAGCGAATACCACCGGACCATGCTTGGTTACCCCAAACTGCTTCGATCCAATGTACTCTGCGGCGGTCATTGACAAAGATGAGAGCATGACCCTACCATCTCCCCATCGGCGGATCTCTGGACATTTCGAAGACACCGACGTCGATTTCAACTTTCACCTTCCCCCGGAGACACGGTGGCAGGGTCGTTTCTTCAGTTACGTCTACCCGGACCAGAACTCTACGGCCATAGACCGGCGGATTGGCTTTGCACTGGACAGTGGTGCCTATCTAATTCAAGTCTCTGGCACTTCGGGATATCGTGCCGACGCCGCCGCGGCGAAATTCTCTCGGTCCATCCTGGCCAACTACTATCGCTCGGTCCCGGAACATGTCTATGGTTACATATATGGCGGCAGCGGAGGCTCGTACATGACGATCGGTGCGATGGAGAACACTGCTGGCGTCTGGGACGGGGCGGTACCCATTGTGGTGGCAACGCCAGTTTCTATTCCGTTGAACCACGCGGTACGCAACTTGGCCTCAGCAGTGCTCAGAAACAAGTCAGCCCACATCGTTGACTCAATCAGAAGCGGAGATGTGGGAAAGGCCATGTCGAATCTCAGCGAGACCGAAGCATCCGTGTTCAGGGAGGCGACGCTTTCGGGCGTTCCGATAGAAGCCTGGGAAAACTTCAGCGGTCTCGCGAGCAGCCGAATGCTGAAAGTTCTCTTGAGCTCAGTCAAAAACCTCGACCCCTCTTACGCGGACGACTACTGGAGCAAACCAGGATATCTGGGTACTGATAATTCCACTCTATCCGACGTGATTCATTCCAACTTTGCCAATCTCACGGCGATAATCCAAGAGGTCATCGCAATCAGCGATGATGACGACTTTGCTTTCAACATCACACTTGAGGGAGTTCCTGAAAATAATGTCAATTTTGACGGTCTGGAATTCACCCTCATTGATACGGACTGTCCGTCCAAGATTGGCACCTTGACAGGAACCTGGAACCCCATCACCAAATCCATCATGGTAACCAAGGACAATCCGGACATCGTATTGAGCAATCTTACCCAGGGCCAGCAAATCCGCGTCGACAACAGCTGGTTCATTGCAATGCATACATACCATCGCCATCAAATCCCGAACAGACCCGGTTTCTACGGATTCGATCAATTCATGGGACCCGACAAAGCCCCTGTGTATCCCCAGCGAGCCGTACAAGCCGCTGCCGAAGTGGCCAAGGGCGCATGTGGCGGTTGCGCCCATAGCGGCAACATCACTGGGAAGATGATCATCGTGGACAACCTCCTCGATAGCGACGCCTTCCCATGGCATGCAGATTGGTACAAGTCTCAGGTACAAAGGACTCTCGGTTCCAGCTTCGATGACAACTTCAGGCTGTGGTACAATGAGCGCGCCGATCACTTCTTCGAGCCTGTCGCGGAGAATCTGAAAGACTTCATTGTAGACTACACTGGGATGTACGAGCATGCGATGCGCAGTCTTTGTGCCTGGGTTGAGGACGGTATTCAACCACCAGCATCGACGAGTTATCAAGTTCAGAATAGCCAGGTTATTTCTTCTGGCGAAGCGGACGAGCGGCATGGTATCCAGCCCATTGTCGAGCTTTCCATGAATTCGTCGCTTATTGGAAACATTCAAAGGGGTACTGAGGTAAATTTCATTCTGCGGGCGGTAGCACCTGTTGGGGCTGGCAAAATCGTCGCTGTCGAGTGGGATTCTCTGGGAGGCAAGACGTTCGAAAGCGTGCCATTTGGCGAACCTAACGAAATCGTTGACCTAGTTGTGCCATTTGTTTATGATGTTGCCGGCACGTATCTGTGTGTAGTCAAGGTTACTGCTCAACGTGAAGGAAACTCATCTTCCCAATTTGCTCGGGTAAGCAACTTAGGGCGGATCCAGGTCGTAGTACGATGAAATACTGCTAGAAGTATTCAATGTTGCTTTCTTTTCTAGCAGATGCGATGAGGCCCAAGTCTGTGAGACTCTTTGTTGCCTTTACAGATTAAATGAACGTGATATAGAGCCAAGCTCAAATGTCAGGATCCCAAGCTTCACACCTAAGGGTTCTTGTAAGGCGGCGAGATCTTGTTGGCCCCATCCTTCAAGACTGGGGGCTTCATCTTCTTCAAGTCCACGTCGGGCAGGACACGTAGATTCACCGGGTGTCCAGCCTTTATGCGCTCGCCAAATCCATCGGCTGGCACTGCTCCGACAGCCTTTCGCTCCTCATCGGAGAGATGGTTGTACTCGTTAGTCATGCACACACCGCATATCTTGCAGAATGTCTTGTTGAGGACGTGACGCGAGAAGCTGTATCGGCCGATGTTGGCGGGTTCGGCGGCGTGGAGAACGACTCGTTCCTTCTTCGGATAGATCCATCGGTAGGCGTTCTGTTTCATTTTCATCAGCGTCTGAACTTGAACCGCCAAAGAAACCTTTCGACTGACCCTCACACAGATACTGCAGTTGCACTCGGCTGTTTCGTTGTCATTTGTTCCATCCAGCGGCTCACTCATGAAAGCCAGGGTAACTGCGCCGCAATGACAAGAGCCAGTGTAGAGCTTGCTGCCGTCGATGGCAGGGGGCAGCGGCCCGCTGTGCTCAGGAGATTCATATTTGTCTCCGAGGGCGGCACCATCATACCTAGAAAGAAGCTGATTAGCCAAACGGAGTCCTCCTAGGACACATCTTCCGAAGAGATTTGTATCATGAGAAAGGCTCACGGTTGCTTCTCCAACTCAAACACGTCCACGCCTTGAATCGTACGAATCTGCAGACCAAACTTGGGTCAGTACTTCATTGTGCACAGATGCAGTGTCTAGACGAAAATGTCACTCACGTTGAAGGCTCTCCCGTTCCCTCCAATGAACTCCCCCATAACAGGCGTGGCACAAGTGGGACAGAACTGCAAAATCAATGTCAGCGTGTGTTGTCTTCTCACATTCGTCGTCAATTTGTACCTTGTGAGCAAGCTTCTTCGCGCCGAAGGTGTATTGCGAAAGAGCGTCCTTGTCGCCTTTGACAATATCGAACTTGCTTCCTTCCGTGGGAAAGACCCAGAGATACCCTTTCTTGTGGCAGATGCTGCAGTTGCATTCCATCGCTGACTTGATCTCCGGTAACTCAGCTTCGTAAACGAAGGATCCGCAATGACAATTGCCTCGATACAGATGTAGACTTGGCTGTTGCTGAGATGCGTCTTGCTCCGGCTCTTGCTGCTGTGCATCCTCCGCTTTCTTGCTTCTTGTGGTGACCATGTTGGGCGGCCTGACGGTGGTTGTACTTAATATGATCAACAAAATTAGAGTCTTAGAGGAGGACTAGAAGAAAAAAGTCATGAAGAGATCGTTGGCGGATAATTTGGAAGGGAAAATAGAGATTAAGGTTGCAGGCTTCTAGTTAAATGGCAGGTTTTGGAGCATTATTACCCCGCGTTCTGAAGCCCCTTGCATGGGAAGGCAGGCATCGCCAGTCAGCACGAAGGGAAGCGGCGTTATCTGAGGCCGAACAGTGCCTAGCAACAGGCTTGTGGCGTTCCTCGCTTGAAGTGGAACATACACTTGCAACTCTGATATCCTTCGGATTGGTGCGTTTTCTTCGCTGTTTGTGACTCACCGCTGTCAACAAATCCCAGCTGAGTGAGGTGTAAGAATCTGATGTTGCTCCGAACATCTCTATCCCACCAATTCACACCATATCTACAGATTCCTGTAGGGCGATGTGAATGAAGACTTGAGTGTTGAGCATTCGGGAGCGGGGTCGCCCAATGCCTAGCTCACAGCCGCTGACGTCAATCTCGCCTGTGGCGGTTCAGCTGCACTTAGTGCTGAGGTTATATTCATATCAAGGGCATATTGTTGCTCGAGAGACTCCTAAAAACACGTAATGAGTCTCACATTGGCTATTTGCTGACATGTAAGAAAATACAGCCAATGTTTGATTGGAATTTAACGTCAATTATACCGGAGAGGGGTAATACACACTCGTACTATCTGGGGTGGCCAGTGCTACAAGTGCACCTGGTTATGATCTTAAGGGCAATTTAGTCTTCTCCAAATTGATGTTTATAGGCCTCGTCGACTTCATGTCAGAGGCTAGTGGTTGGTATATGGGCATGTATAATAATATAGATTCCTTTCCTCCGACAATTTCTGGTGAACTCTCAGCTTGCACTGGCGTGAACCTTGATATATACATGTATTGGCATTGCGTTCGGCGAGCGGACGTACATGCGGGAAAACTCCGTGATCTTTAAATTCGAGTATTCTTGATCTGAATCAGTTCCATAAGTCTGTGGATTCACCATGCAGCGGACATTGCCAAGGCTCTGACGTGAACGACTCCTCTTGAGCATCACGACGCGGGTACGCTATCCCGCCGGCGGCAAGAGATGAACCCCCACTTTCAAGATTGATACGAAACCGAGAAAATTCGCCCAATGAGCTTGGCAGTAATTGATTTCTAGATCGAATACACGGTCACAATTAAGGTTCCGGCACTTGGCAGCAAGGGTGATCTGCGTTATGGCCCGGTGGGATGGAACGGTTCCCCTCGCGGACGCCCTCCGCAAACTCCGGTTGAACTATTCGCGTCAAGCTCATTGGTTCATCCCTCAGACAGCCGCTGGATGGATTATTCAGTTGACACGACTGCCGGGCCGTTTCAGTGTGGACATCGGCCGAACACCACTGCCCCGGTGAGGCGGTGGCGGAGCTGACCGCGGGGCTACGGACAACCAAAGTCCGCCGTCCGCCGAAAGAACACGGGTATATGTGAAATTTCCCGTTAGGATTTTGAATCAACAGACGAACATTCCAATCATTCAGATTACAAAATCAGCTTCTCTCCACCGAAAATCCACCTGATATCAGCATGGACGTCTTTAACACGACTTCTTTCGAAAACGCAGTCACCGACCGCCAGGACCCTTCCACGTCCCCGTGGTACGTGGTGGCATCATGCGCGACTGTCGCCATTTTGTCCCTGTTTCTTATGAGGGACCGCACGACCAAGCTTCCGTACCTCAACCCCAAGAAGCCTTTTGAATGGTCTTCAGCTAGAGCTGCGCAGGAGATCATCCTCAATGCCCGAAACTTGATGTACCTTTCAGCCAATAGTCTGTTGGGAAAACCTTTTCGCGTGTTGGGTGACGTTGGCGATGTTATCATTCTGCCTCCCGATGTTGGCCAGGAAATCCGCAACGACAAGCGGTTCAGTTTCACACAAGGTCTTGCCGACGTAAGTTGATCTGAACCCCACTCCTCACACTTTGTGACTACTAGCTTACGCGGGACTTGTAGGACTTCCAAGCTCATTACTCTGGCTTTGAGCCTTACAAGGAAGCCTGCGACCCGGCTGAGAGACTTCAGAATGTTGTGAAACTGAGGCTCACAAAGACCCTGGGTGAGTACTTTCCCTACCTGTAAATCAATACTGTAATGGAAACTTACACTTACACGTGACCTGTGTAATAGGTAAAATCACCAGCATCCTCTCCCAGGAAGCCGACATGGTTATCAAGAACACTCTCACCGACTCGAAAGGTAAGTCTGAGTGTCTATCCCGCTTCTTGTTACAGATGCCCTGACACACCTTCCTAGACCCCCACGATGTGGTTCTCAAGGAAGTTGTCCTTGACGTCGTCTCTAGGCTCTCTGGTCGCATCTTCGTTGGCGAACGCCTTGGGCGAAACGACGAATGGCTTCATACCGTCATCAACTACGTCGAGACGAGCGTCTTTGCTATGCAGGATATGCGCAAGTGGCCTGAATTCCTCCGACCTATCGTTGCCTGGTTTCTTCCCAGAACTCGGCTCCTCCGCGCGTACATCAGAGACGCCGAGAAGCACGTCTTCGCTGAGATCAAGAGACGCAAAGAAGAATCACCGGCTGTCGAGTACCTCGATGGTATTACATGGTTTGAGGAGATGGCTAAGGGACAGAAGTACAATCCGGCCGTTGGTCAGCTGATGTTGGCCAGCGTTGCCGTGCACACCACTGCCGATCTTGTTTGTCAAGCTATGTACGACATCTTACAGCACCCTGAGCTGATCCAACCCTTGAGAGAAGAGGTTATTCGCGTCATTGGCGAAGGAGGCTGGAAGAAGACGTCTCTGCACAACATGAAGTTGATGGATAGTGTTCTGAAGGAAAGCCAGCGCCTGAAGCCCAACCAGATTGGTAAGTCTCCTAACGTCACAAAATCACGACGCCTTGTGTTCGAAGAAGGAAATGGACTGACCTTCGAATAGTGGGAATGAACCGCAAGACAGTCGAAGACATCCAGCTTCCCGACGGAACTTTCCTCGCCCGAGGAGCTTCCATCGTCGTCTCCGCTGAACGCATGTGGGATCCCAAGGTCTACGCCAACCCTCTCGAGTTTGACGGCTACAGATACTTCAAGGAGCGCGGTGGCCCCAACGATGCCGTGAGCCAGCTCGTGAGCACCAGCACAAGCCACATGGGCTTCGGACACGGCATGCACTCTTGCCCTGGTCGCTTCTTTGCCGGAAACGAAGCCAAGGTTATTCTGGCTCATTTTCTTCTCAAGTATGACTTTGAGTTTGCTGAGAATCAGACGCCAAAGTACATGGAGTATGGGTTCACTTGTGAATCGGACTCTACTGTCAAAGTTTCTGTTCGCAGACGCAAGGAGGAGATTGACCTGTCTGCCCAGGACCCCCAAGCGGAATGAGCATGGGTTTAGTATTCATGTTCAAGCTTGGTCTTAAACGACTCACAGACAGATTGTAGCTCATTTTCTTTTGTCATTCTTGGTGTAGCTTAGAGGCAGTGTAAGAAGATAAAGGTCATAGAAGTGTTTCGTTTTAGGTTTGGTAATTTGAGTAGTTTTATTCTACATTATAAGCGGACAGTCGTGCAAATATGTCTTTCACTTGGGCCTGATGTTAAAATAGAAATGGGAATTTGTAGGATTTATTTCGTGTTCATGCATACTTTTGCGGCATCTACCATGATCGAACACTCAATATTTGTATGCGAGCATTCGGCAATGCGCTCGCTGTAGGTCCAATTAGACATAAGGTACCTAAGTGTACAGCCAGCTAGTCACCGAAACATTGCGTGATAAAACAATGCGTCAAATTCTTTTAGCCACGTCGCTAATGCCACTGTGTACTTGACAATTTGATGTTAGCAAATTTTGCAAGCTGAGATGTTGAAAATAAGCATGCAGTGTGGATAGTGCTTGATGACAGTGTAGTAGGAATGTTCTAGGGTCTTGATTACCCACCAATTGGCGCTGATTACCCAGCAAAAAGCCCCATTGCGGGGATACTCAAGCCACATTACTTCACCCTCGCTCCTCTTCCCAACTCGTTCTTTGAAAGCATTCATGATTGAGCAAGAGAAGTCACAACCTTATCATGCAAAAGCGCTATAAGAACCATTGTATCTGCTATTAGGCTATCAAGCAAGCGATTGGCAGGTCAAGCTCAGGTCAATATTCGCACTCTCTTCAAACCAACCCCATCGGCAGCTTACACCAGAATCACGGGGCCCCGTGGGAGCACTCACCGCAACACGCACTGACTCTGGAGAAATGGAGCCCGCTAATGAGCCACTGGAGCCATCGGAGTTCGACGTTTACAACCGCTTGTCCAATATGATGCAGACCTTCGTGAGTTCTTTTGTTGGGGAGGCTGGATCTCAGCGAACCCTGGTCTTCAGCGACCTCTCAAGTAATTCTGACGTATTGTCTGTATAGCACAACCACTTTCGTCGAACCTGGAAGCGTCTTCAAGATTCCACAACACCCCCTGTTGACGACCCGCCAAAATTGACGGATGACCAGATTGTCAGGGAAGGGCTGTTTTTCTGTTACCGTCTGACGAACCACCACAATATCGAAGAGAGGTCTCTATTTCCAATGCTGGCGCAGAAGATGCCTGAATTCAGAGGTGACAATGCAGTTCTGCTGGAACAGCACCGGGAAATACACCATGGTCTTGAAGACTTGCAGCAATATCTAGAAAAATGTCGATCGCGCAAAACCAAGCTGGACCTTGCGATACTGAGGAGCAAAATGGAGCCTTGGGGCCATGTCCTTTTACTGCATCTGGACCTGGAAGTCGAAATGCTGGGCGCGGAGAATATGAGGAAATACTGGACGCGGGAGGAAATGCTGGGAATGCCTGTTTGAGTAATTACCGGCGATTATGTACGGCGTACCACGGTACACACCGAGAGGCGCCGACCAAAACAGGTGCACGGCTCCGACATCGGCAACGTTGACACCGAACCGCCGAGCTGACACGGCCCGGCGAGTCGGAGGTCCGCTCGTTCACGATGATGATGCCATAGAAGTCAGGGTGGCCGTATCTCGCGACGCCGAATTTCGGAACATCGTGGGAACCAACATCATCAATTGTGCCAGTGCTTACAACAAGTGCTTACCCCTGGCCCGATAAACAAATACTAGGTCCCCGCCACAATCCACCCGATTTTAATTTACCACTCACTTTCTTTCACCACAACACATTCAACATGACTATCAAAGAAGTGACTCCGAAGGTAGTGACCGTCGCCGACGCGTACGAGATCGCCAAGGGGCGTCTGCCAAAGCCAGTATGGGATTACTACACCACCGGCGCCGACGACGAGCACACCCGTGAGCGCAATCAAGCTGTGTACAGAGAGTAAGGATTTCGCCTCACTCCATCTCATTCAATTGGCTGATCTGTCTTGCAGGCTGCTCCTCCGTCCCCAAACACTCCGAAACGTCTCCAAGATCGACACCTCAACAACCATCTTCGGTAAACACTACGACATCCCGATCGCAATCGCGCCGAGCGCATACCAAAGACTCGTCGGCGGCGAAGGCGAGCTCGACGTCGCCCGCGCCGCCTCAAATCTCGGAACCAACCTCACCCTCTCCAGCAACGCCACCACCTCCCTCGAAGATGTCGCGAAAGTTCTCCCCGACCGCGGCCCCGAGTACCCGAAGCCATGGTTCCAGCTCTACTTCCTCGGCAACCGCGAGCTCACCTCAGGCCTGATCAAGCGTGCCGAAAACGCCGGCTACGAAGCGCTTGTCCTCACCGTCGACACCGTCGTCCTCGGAAACCGTCTGCAGGAGCGCAAGACGCCCTTGACCCTCCCGGCTGGTCTGTCAATGGCGAACATGGAGTCGCGAAAGGTCGGCGCCATTTCCAGAGCCAACATGCTCCTGCGCGCGGAGACGGCGGCGGAGTACAACAAGATCGTGGATGAGTACCACGGCTCGCTTGTCGATGCCAGCCTGGAGTGGAACGAGGTCATCCCTTGGCTTAAGTCGCAAACGAAGATGAAGATTCTTGTCAAGGGCATCATCACGGCCGAAGATGCTCAACGGGCCGTGGAGGCTGGTTGCGATGGAGTTGTCGTTTCGAACCACGGTGGTCGCCAGCTGGATGACGTCCCGGCGACACTTGAGGCATTGCCCGAGATTGTTGATGCGGTGAGGGGCAGGATACCCGTCATCTTCGACGGAGGCATCACTCGAGGAAGCGACGTCTTCAAGGCGCTGGCTCTTGGCGCTGATCTGTGTCTGATCGGACGCACTGCTCTTTGGGGCTTGGCGTGGGACGGCCAGAAGGGCGTCGAGGGAGTGCTCCACATCCTCGAGCGGGAGCTTCACAGAACGATGGCGTTGATGGGCACCGCCAGCTTGAAGGAGCTCAACAGAGGATTGCTCGGACGCTCAAAGAGAGATGGATTTGGAATTGCGAAGCTTTAGATGAAGAGCGTTACCTTGCATCAAGCGATCTAGCGATAGACTATTTGGAGTTTTGGGACTTTTTCTCAATCATAGACGTCAGACATGGGTGCCTTAGCCCGTCATGCTTCCTAAAATAGACTTAGAGTTGTATTCCTAGTCTCATTAGCACGTGCGAGACGTTCGCTTTCCTGTTGCAGATGGTGTTCAGTCGCGTTCATCCACATGCTTAGAAGGAGCTCTTACCTAAACGTCCAGGCGGAGTTCTACTGCCAATCGAAGACTCGTTCACGAGATTTTCAAGTCTCTACCCAATTAAGATGCTTCGGAAGTCGAATGCGCCAGATGTTGAAGCATGGGAACATCCATCAAAAACAAGTCGCGACCCTCATCGTCAATGAAAGCAGAGGGACCGTTGCTCATCATCAGCATTTCCACCTCTTCCTCGAACACAAGTGGGTCGTGGACCGCACCCTTCCTCTCGGATACATAGTCCCCCTGTACGAAGTGTCCCGTTTGAGGATGGTTGCCGTCGCCTCGAATGACAAAGATCTCTGCGCTCTCAATGTGTCGATGCCGAGGGAGAACTCCTCCCTTCTCCGCGCGTACGATAACTGTATAAGAGCCTGTTTCGGGAGAGAGTTTCACTAGCTTGATCCAGACCTTGGGCGCTAGAGGCAACCATCTGAGATCGTTGCAGTGTATGGTGTCCCCGCCATCGTGAAGTGCAGAGTCGCCGGGTTTAGTAGAGGAGTCGGTTTTGGGGACCAAGGAAGTCATTTTCAAAGATGGAAAGTAGTGAATGCCGAGAAAGCGTCTGGTAATGTCGTGGTGAAAATTTGCGTGATCGGTTCAATGTGGGAGCCAAGTTGATATAAGTGAATCAGACTCTCGGAACTCGTGCCCGGATCATTGGACATTTAAGGTATTGAAGATGGACAACATGTGGCTCGTCGGAAATAGTTTTCGGGGTCATATTAGTAAGTCAGTCGGATGTCTACTTTCAGTGCATGCCTCAAGACCCGCTGGCGACATCATGTTTTCCATGATTACTGAACTATATTTTGTGACTGCTGTGAGCCTTATGATGCCTCAGACAATATTCATGATCTGATTGAAGTGTTGTGGGGTTGCTCTGGAGCACGTACTCCCTCGGTGGGATTAGCTTGCAGATAAACCCGTAAGTCCGGGGAGCATGATTCATTCCGGTGGATATGAAAAGTAGGAGTCATCTCTGTTTCCACTTTGAAGATGAAAACACGAACAGAAACCAACATCAGAGTCCGAAGTCTATGTCCACGTTGTCCGAGTCGGGCTGACTGTACGTGAATTCTCCATGTTGCGCCGATCCCCCGCGAAACAGGACCTAAAACTTCGATATGAGAGGAACATTCGTGGTGAACTTATACTTAGAGTGAAATTCTCAGAACAAATTCGGTTCAGCCTGTTGCCACTTGATTGGCTCTCGGCCTGCTCAGAGCGTTCTTGCCCATCTTCTGTTGTACCATAGCGGTATTTTGCACAACATAACACAGACTTCACTGAATTAAATTGGACCTTGGAAGTGGACATGATATCGTGACTTAACATACATGTAGCTTAGCTTTCAAACACGTCTTCCATGATGTGGACTTGACAGGTAGGCCTTCGACCTTCAAGTTATAGCATCAGCTGTAGCTTATACTCATGTCCGAGAACCAAATTGACTACCAGAACTGTATCATTTTTCTCGAGATCTTGGAGCCCACAGTTAGCAATAAAGTTTGTTTGGCTCTCAGAGGTGAGGTGAGGTGAGTGGCGAGAAGGTGGTCCATTGTGGCCCATGGTAATCATTGTGCTCATCTCGTTATAAATTTACTGCCGTCGTCAAAGATAGACAGTCAATTTGGTTACTGTCATCATCACTGGGAGGGCTGGTTCTAGCCATGCACTGCAACGACTTGGCATCACGTTTGCCAATAAATGCACGCTGCAACGCCCAAAGTTTGAAGAAAGGTCCATTGGGTCGCTTGGAAGGCTGCTTGGTTGCACAACCTTTTCCCTGAGCGCTACCAAGGGTAATATCTTAGTCCTAGGATCCCATCACTATCACATGGTCCCTATTGCAAAGATATACGCAAGAACTGACAAGACCAACGCTTTGCCACTGAAGTCCCTACCACTAGCCGAAAATTTAGGAGCATTGCAGAAGCGAGGGCCCAACATGCCTTCAGGGTCAGGCCACATCCCGTTTGGACATCCCGCGAAGTCAAGCATAGCCGTCCTTGTGCGGTTCGCCAGGTCCTCTTCGTTCTGCTTCAGCCCGCAGGGATTCGCCTCGCGAGTGGGAGCCATCTTCATGCATCGCTCTCCTAAGGATTTTCCAAGGCCGTCGAATTCGAAGTTGGTGATGGGAACCGGGCAGGAAGATGCTATGTCGGCGAAGTCGGGCAGCCGAGTAGAATCCGGGTCTAGATAGAATGTGATCTGATCCGAGGCATAGACCGGCCTCGGACGCACGGAACTGTTTGGAGGGCAGGTGTTGATCAACATTGTGGTGTAATCCAGTAAGAAAACCCTCTCCGTGCCGTTGATCATTTTGCTGTTGGGGCTTCCGAAGACCATGTGAACGCCGTCCTCTGGGCGAGGACCAGGCTCCGTGAGGCTCCACCAGCTCCCTGATCCAAACCTCCGGCCGCCATTGATAAGATCTCTTCCGTCCGGGTAACCACTCAGAGACCAATCAATCTAAAAGAGAGCGATCTCGTCGTTTTCTTGCCACAGCTGGGAAGCGTTCCAGGCCGCGAAGATGATCGGAAAAGGCCAAATGTGCTTGTACGTCTCGTTGGCCACCGGGAACACCAAGTCGACCTCGATGTCCGCTGGCGAAGCGGCGCAAATGGTCAGGAGATACGACAGCAGAATCAGAGCCGAGCCGACGTGTGTGGAGGGGGGGATCGTACGCATTGTAAGTCGATTCGAACCCGCTCCGGCCTTGCAGGAGACCAAGATACAAAGCTGTGAGAATTGAGGGTTGAGTGTGGCCGTGACCAACTGACGACCGAGACTTGTGTAATTATACCTACCTGCGGCAAAGAAGGCGACCCACGTTAAAAGGGTTGCTTCGACTTGGCGACGGCTAATTCGGTAGGTTGCGATTGAAATCCTTAAAGGGGCAATGTCGTCCGGTTGGAAGACAAGCGACCCCAAGATGGGCGTATACATTGGTACTTGGTCACGTATCTTGCATCGCACTACTTCTTGCCTATGCGCTAGAAATGCCACGTTGACCTCATGTATCAAATAAGTCTGTTGGAAGTAAAATCCCGCCCCTTGAAGGATGAGTTCTCAAGAGACCCTTGGTGACGAGTGTGACTGACCACCAGCTCTTGGCTGGCCCCGCTACCCCACGTTGTCTTCCTGACAGGGCCTAGTCTGGGGTACCTTATATTTAACTCTAATCCCGCTTCTGCACTGCTCTGGCCTTCGCATGTTACTACTCTGCAGGTATCGAGTGTCGTGATAGTTGAGGCCGAGGTGTCGGAAGAAGAGGCTGCTGGCAATGTTAATTGAGAAGAATTTCTGAACCTCGTATTAACAAACATAAAAATATGATAGGCTTGTCATGAGACAAAATACAACCACTGAAGTCTTGTATAAAGGGGACGTTTCCAGTGCTTGTCCTTCAACGAACTTGTGATCAGACAAGACACAGCTCTCACCTTCGTCTCTCATTCATGTCTGTAGACCGCATCATTCTTTCCAGAAAACGTCCAATCGAGTTTCCATGCTCAGCGTCGTTACTGGCTTCCTCGCTACTCTCGGGAGCTGAGCCAGCCTCCCCCTCCAGCGGCGATGCGGCAGTCCCAGCCTGGGCGTGATTTTCGATCCCAACACCGACCCAAACTGCAGCTGGTGGTGGGACGCAGACGACGGACTTCCCTGCGAGTTTGCGGTCCAGTGGAGTGGATTGACAATGGCAGACTCTGACAAATGGGTGCGTCAAGCCGGCACGGCCGAAATATCCTCTGACCCAAAACGTGTGTAGAACCCCTTGGTCAACAGCGGTGGGGGCTGGAAAGATGGCCACTCGTACTGCGTCGAAGTCGCAATCGCCGTTTCAGAGACTCCGCGGTTCACCGCCCGATTTTTCTTCGGTGTATAAAATGTCTAATGATAGTGGTTGCTTTCAAATTTGTTTGCTCCGACGACGTGTAGTGGTTAATTCTCCCGGCAGTCAATCGGTCGGCCCCACATCTCCGCATTTCCTTGTCCGGGTCTCCTTCCGATGCGTTCCCAGTATTGAAGGGATGGGCAGCTTACTTCTCTCAGACAGTCTGAGTTTGTACTCTTTGTTTGAACATGGAAATCCTTCTGGCTTCAGATTGTGTTGATTAAGGTCAAGTATGAGTTAATTCAGGATGCTTCAACGACTACGTTAAGGTGTGGAACCCATCGATAAGGGTCTCAGCGTCTCCACCTCTACGCCCTAGCGCTGACATCCAGAGTCTTTGTTTTCAACACCAGAAAAGCCGCATCACGACTGGAGCCACATTACCATTCATCACACATCCCCAACTCAACATGTCCAACAGCTCCGGATTTCTCGTTCTTCCCCGCCCAGGTGGGGCGACCGCCGCCTTGAAAGCCCCGATACAGGGTCCCGCTGAGTCGGCCTTTACGGAGACTTTCGGTGCGCTCCTACCACCGGCCAAGTTCTTGAAGACTGCCACTGGTAAAGCCGCCTATTATGGGATGCCCCCTTCATCAGATAGCGAGGGCTCATCTACGCCCGAGCGAGCCCTATTCATTCACGGCGTGCAAACTCCGGCCCTTGGCATGCTTCCGCTCGCCCGCAGCCTTCATGGATCGTTCCCGCATTCGCATTTCGTACTGGTTGACCTCTGGGGTCACGGACTGAGCGACACACCTGTTGTTCCGCATGAAGCGAGCCTGTTTCACCAGCTCATTGATGATCTGCTCGATCATTTGGGTTGGCCCTCCGCACACATCGTGGGCTTCTCCTTCGGCGCCTCCCTGACGGCCGGATATACTGCCTCAAGAGCGGCACGCGTGCAGAGTTTCACTCTCGTTGCGCCGGCTGGACTCCTTCATGCGGCAAACTTCACAGCGGAGGAACAGCAATACTTGCGCAAGGATAATTCCGATGAGGCTGGTGCTCGAAAGTTTGTGCTGGGATTCCTCGAAGGTGGCGAGCTGGTTGTGCCCGCAGACTGGAAGGACAGGGTGGCCAAGGGAGGAGTTGTTGCTGAGGCAGTGAGAGAGTGGCAGATGCGTGAGCATCCCGGTCACACCGCTTCCGTAATTGCGATCTTCAGAGATGGCCATGTCTTGGACAATGACGCTGCGTTTGCCAAAGCAGTCGAGACGAAAATCCCGTCGCTTGCGGTCTTGGGCGGACTGGATGATCTGTGTAGCGAGAGCCAGCTTACAGAACTCGGGTTTACGAACGTTTCTGTTGTTCCTCAGGTTGGACACGGTGTAGTTAGAGAAAGAGTCCCAGAAGTTGCGGGCCTCATTAGTGAATTTTGGGCCAAGCTTGGCTAAGTTGCCTGTCGTTAAATAAAGTGGCTTATGTCAATCCGAGCCGAATTTGAGTCTTTTTGTTGATTTCGTATACGATATAGTCGAATCCCTATTGCAGTGTCGGGGACCATTCGGTCCCAGCAATTGCCCCTGAATAAACACTCAAACGCTGAATTTGACACAATGTTGGAATAGGTGCATGCCCACGGCACTGCTTATCATCAGATATCAAAGTCGCTTGCTATCAAACTCAAGTTGTCAGGTCTCTAGTAGGAGTACCTGAACTTCCTGTTCTCGAAGTCCGTCAAATCCATCAAGACCTCATCATCCTCCTCCGTGGCATTATGTCCACTGGCAGCAGCCTCGGCATCTCGCTTTGCGTTGCGGCGCTTCAACAGGATGCGAATCGCAATAGCAATGATGACCTGACCGGCAGTGCACCCCATGATAACCTTGCAGCCAGTGCCGTAGATAGGGGCTTCTGACGCAAGGAAGGCCTGGGGTCCGATGATGTTTCCTACACAGTATGCCAGAAAGACGAAGGCAGTGGATGTGACGCGCTTCGTGTATCCTGCAACGTTAGCAGCAGGCATCTGCAGGGCAACGACGAGAGCGCCGACGAAGGAAGGGCTCTGTTTCGACTTGATTAGCCATAGTCGTGTGTCTTGATTCTCTGTCAACTTACGATATAGTAGGCCATCAATAGACCGTTCTTGTTGCCTCTGTCCAGCTTCAAAAAGAGGGAAACAGCAATGAGTGTGGGCAACACCCAGGTCATCATGACAATTGTGCGGAAATTCTTGAACTTCGATGCACAGAAAGGTCCGGTGAAAATGAAGAAGGCGACCCAAGCGCCGTACGGAATACCATAGGCCGTAGTCAATAGAGCATCCTTCGTAAAGCCCTTGACGATCAGTTTTCCGAAGTTGGCAATACCTCCGTTGACGATTTCGTTGAGTAGGGTGTAGAAGAACAACAACCAGATTTGGATATCCTTGAAGGCCTCCTTAATCTGCGCTGGCTTGATCTTGCTGCTGAAGACACCGGTCTTGTTGCTCTGGCTGCGAGCAATCAGCAGAGCCTTTTGCTCCACCGTGTAGCGCTTGGCGGTGAGAATGTTGTTGGGGAGGAAGAAGAACAGGACAACGCCCCAGATGACGGTCATACCACCGCAAATGATGAAGATGATTCTCCAGACATCCCATCCATCGGCTTGACCAACGCCGTAGAACAAGATGCCACCGACCATGGAACCGATGCCGTTGAAGCAGTAAAATGCTCCGGCTCGCACAGGTGCCTCCTTTCTAGTGTACCACATGCTAGTCACAAGCATGAAAGCTGGCGTAATGACAGCCTCAAACATGCCCAACAGAAATCGGCAGACCGCGAGGCCGGCAAAACTGTGAGATGCGGCGGTGCATGTCAGAACAATCCCCCAGCAAGTGACGAAGACGCTGACGACGGTGCCAGTAGGGAAGTGCTGAGCGAGGTAGCTGGCCGGCCATTCTGCGAGAAGGTACGCGAAGTAGAAGATGCTGGCAAGCCATGAGTACTGGCTCTGAGATGTGTTTGTTGTCTCGAAGAGGTCGAAGACGGCGCCGTAGCTTAGTGCCTGCTTGTCGATGTATTGCAAGAAGTACTGAGGGATGATTAATTGACTGTGCAAAGCAGTACGTAATAGAACTGAACTCACTGTTCCCATAAGCAAGGGAAGAAGGGTCAGGTCAATGTGCCGAACGAGCTTCTTCTGAGCGGCCTCATCCTCAAGCAGCTCCTTGAGCCGGGAGTGGGGGATGCCATTCTGCTGCAGGAAAACCTCGGCCTCATCGAGGAGCTCGACTTGACCGGTCTTGAGCTCCTCGCCGACACTAGCCGCGATGGATGGTGCCTTCTCCGCAATTTCAGGGTCCTTGGGCTTCGGCTGCCCTTCGTTTATAGACGATTCGATGGCCATTGTGGAGTCCGGGGAAGTCTGACCAGACTGGCGGGTCGTTCCTTACTCCTAGAGGTGATGTGCTTGAGCACGCGATTGAACGAAGCGGATGCAACTCGGCCTAGTGAAAGGGAGTTGCTATTATTGCTAGTTTTGGTTGCAAATGGCAAGATGCAGCAATGTTGTTGGAGTTGTTGAGCTCTCGGACAAGGGCGAGTTGTCGACACTTTTCCGTAGCGGAAAACTGCCAGGTTGCGGTGGTCTTTTTATTCATTGTCATTACAAGGGGCAAATGATACCGGTGGTGGCTCTGATAGCGCCTACGACTCGTTGACCAACTCGATAAGATACATGCCGATAGGCGCTGACTACTGAAGACTTCGGTCCCAGATGGCATAGGCTGCAGATAACATGTCAGGCGATAACTCCCAGCCAAGCCAGCGTGCTATCCCAGTAACAGGATCCATAACTTGATAAGGAACCGAGGACTGCAAGACGCTTCCCCGCGTCGGGATGGGGCCTACATGCCGCTGGGTTCATTAACGTGGAGAGCGGGTGGAGCTACCGTGGGCACTGTGCGGCATCGGTAAACCGAATGGCACCGGAGTCCAGATTTGACCGCCGAAGTGCTGAATCTGTTGCTGGAAACGACAAAGTGGAGTCTTCTCGGTGAACCTCCGCCTTATCAGCTTGCGCGTTGACTAACAGAGATATGAGCACTAGCGTCTTTGATCGGGATTAAGCCATGATAATGGTTGTGGAGCTTTCCGCGGGGAAATATCAACAACGCAACTCCCACTCAACCTTTGCCCGAGTCATCAGCCGATATCCGGACTCCGCAACCACAGAACAGAGCTCAGACACGGACAACTCAGACACTGGAAGGGCAGAATGTCTACAGCATCAGGAGACCAACCGACGCCCCGGCCGTACAGGTCCCATCTGCGCCCAGCATGCTTGCAGTGCCGGCGCCGCAAGTCGCGATGCCAACAGCAGGAGGGGATTAGCTCTTCGACGTGTCAAATGTGCCATGTCTACGGCACTGACTGCGAATTTCCGCCGTCGCCTCGAAGCGCTGGGCGCGCGCCCTTGAACCCCGGGAAAGTCCAGAAATCGTACCGGACCCCCCAGTCCAACACGCCATGTCGAAGGGAACCTCTCGCTGTCGCAGCACCTAAAGCACCCCAGAGCAGCATACATGTGAGGACCACCTCTACGTCTCCACCGACGAGCACGACATCAGCACCGGGACCCAAAGCTATGCTGAGTCCGCATAATCCGCACTTGATGCTGGCTTTGGACAGTCCCGAAGATGAAGACAACTCGCACATCATTGGTCCGGCGGTTACAAACGACACGCAAGTGCTAGCAGATTACCTGAGCTCGGAGCCTAGCATTCATGAAAGGATGATCAGGGTGGTGAAGCCAAGGCCGGGATCGCAAGTGGGACAAACGCCGCGTTCATCAATGGACTTGTCCGGTGGGATTCGGAAGCCTGTTATCTTCACGGCAGTCCGGAAGCGGCCTTTCGGTCTCTCGCCCCGGCAAACGGCGCCGTTGCAGAAGTATCAGATTGTGGAGAAGATGTTAGAGCCATGGACATCGACACTCATCGATCTGTAAGTCGAAGACGTTTCTTTTTTCGCTTGTCAGAAGAGCAACCCCTGTTGATGTTGGGGGCTGGATGATGAAAGCTCGTCCCCACATCAGAGGACTCTTGGCAAAAATGTCCTTGTCATGGGTTAAGTATCAGACCACAATGCTAACGGCTGTGGCGTAGATACTTCCAAAAAGTCAACATCTGCTTTCCGCTTCTGGATGAAGTATCCTTCAAGCACCAGTTTCAAACCGCTAGAGACAGGATATCACCGGCCTTGTTGTCAGTTCTCTATGCTCACTCGATGATCTTTTGGAAGAACTGTCCAGACTTGCCATCGGAGTATTGCCCTGATTCCCGGTTCATATGGAACCAAGCAACCGAGACGCTCTTCTCTGAGCTACATATTTCACCCGGGATCTCCACAATTATTGCCATCATTCTCAATGTCGGGGGCAGGCCAACCACATCCATGATCATGAACGAGATCCAGCTTGGTGCTGCTGTTTCATTGGCACAGTCGTTGGGTCTCAATCGCGATCCAACCCACTGGAATATCTCTATCCCTGAGAAGTGTTTGAGAATGAAGATATGGTGGGCCTTGGTGGTTCATGATAAATGGTGAGACTTCCTCTAAACAAGATACTGATGATCAATGGCTAATACAATGTTTTATAGGCTAAGTCTGGCTTACGGCACACCGCCTCAAATCAAACGCTTCCAGTATGATGTTCCAGATCCCACACTGGAGTTTCTCACAAGCAAAGACGCAAGCGATGCGCAAAACGGAGCTGCGTCAGTTTTCATAGCTCTCGTTACCTTGACAGGCGTCCTTGACAAGTACCTCGAGTTCGTATACGACCTCAACCAGGACAGTGACCAAGATAACGGTCAGACCTCTCTCGGGCTAGAACTCAGTCTCGGCCAATGGGAAGATTCTCTGAGCGATGACGTGAGAAGGATCATTACCCGCGGCAACAACCTGCACATCCCCGGCGCGGCAAACCTCCGGCTAGCTTATCTGTCAACCAAGCTCCTCCGCAGAAGGATTGAGCTCGACATTGAGAAGCAAGAAGATGCAGCCCTCGGCGACGCACTTACCAACCGGTACATCCAAGTTCGCCGGGCTGCCGAGGAGATCGTTCTTCTCGTCCAGGAGTTGGAAGAGATCCACCTCAGCGACTTTTGGTTGCCCGTCAGCGCGTTCGCGTTCACCTCGGCGATCACGTTCCTACTGCGATGCGCACTAGAAACAGAAAACACGGCGGCCGGCCTGGCTCAAAGTGCGTCTTTGAGGCTGGCGAATAATCTGATTGATTCATTGCAGTCGCACCAGCAGAAGTCTGGTTGGGACCTTGGAGATCTCTGCTTAGCGCAGTACGCCGAAGTTGTAGAGAAGTTGATGACGGCGGACAGTCCCTCAGCGACTGTACCTGAGTTTCAACAGTTGATGATGTCGTCAGAGGTTCCGATTATTGATGAGCTTTTCCCGAACTTGTGGGATATGTTTTGATGCGCTTTGAGAACGAGAACGAAGATACGTTTCATGTACAATTAGAATACGAATAATGACCCATGTTTCCCTATCACTTGTCGACATCGGAGTACATGTAACATATGCAAGCTGGGAAAGTGTATCTAGAGCGAGTGGCAAAAGGTCATGAGCAGCAAAAGATTTAGTCGACAATTCAGATACTTATCAGGCCATCGCTATGTAACGAACTATTCGTCCAGATGAACACGCGCGTCAGGAGAATTCGTGACACGTTTCTTGCACTCAATCCTCGAAGTTCTCCGTCTGCCTCCACCAGAAGTTACACTCCTTCTCCGCCCATTTGTAATCTACGAAATAAGCGGAGGTTCCCAAACTAGAGCCACCAGCACGCTCATCGTTGCCCTCGCCAAAGATCATTGTCTTTCCAGCCTCTTTTCCTTTGCTGCCAGCAAAAGGCAGCCACTCAGGACGCTCCTCGAACTTTCCCTTGATCTTGTTGGGGTCCCCATGGACGATGAACGAGGTGGCATAAGCATGCATCAAGCCAGCAATCTCGTCTTGCTTGGGCGATATAGACCGCACTTCAGCGTTGTAAGTCTGATACCGCATCTGATCACCGTGGTTGGCCCCATAAAGTGCAGTTTTGTTGAGAGCCCAGTGGTATAGGTATACCGGGGGATCCTCCGGAGATTTGCTTCCCCAAATCGCAGTCTGCCGGACGGGGCAAGTGTATGCATAGTGTCCATAGGCAGCTTCGGCACGCTTGTATTGTGCGCCGATATCGAGGGGGCGAGTCTCCACATACTCTGAGTCCGGGTACTTGGAAGGGTCAGGGTAAAGTTTGTTCAGCTCAGCCAGCTCCTTATCTGAAAGCTGCGGGAGGAGAGTGCGAAAGAAATCTGTGAAATCATCAGGTGAAGATGCTGCCTTGGGGACGTACATCGCGCCCTCGTTATGAGCAGATCCAGTAAAGATAGGGACCTTGTTCCACTTCCCAGACTTCCAGGCATCAATGGGACGTCGAGAAATGATGTCACCATCGAGTACAGGTTGCCAAGCCCATCGAACAGACGGATTGGATTCCTCGTAAACTTTCTGACCCGACTCAATGATTGTCGAAGAGGGCAGCGCACGAAGACAAGGCAGGATCTCATGCTCGGGGCGGTTGTTGCAGCCAGTGAGCTCGAGAAACTCCTGAAAGTGAGCCTCGTTGAGCTTCGATTCGGGTGGGTGAACTACTCGGGCAGTGTGGCCGCCGGAGTCCATGATAGCCTTGTGGAAAAGCTTCTTCTTCTGGTTAATGTCCATAACCAGATGGCCAATCTACACACTGGTTAGCAAAGCTAGGAAACCTTTTCCATGACCAAGACAGCTTACACCGTGAGCAGCAGCAGACAGTCCCATGATGGTTACATCATCAGGGTCACCGCCAAAAGCAGCAATATTTTTCTGAACCCACTCCAAGGCCACATACATGTCCTTGAGACCAAGATTGAGTAGCCCTTCTTTCTTGGTCAGAGCGGTGTTCATGCCACCCGCAACACCAATGCGATACTGCATCGAGACACCAATCCAAGGCTCTTCAGACCAAGCCAGCATCGATGGTGTGTTGTGCATCCGAGCTGCTCCGCGGTTGAATGCACCCCCAGGGATCATCACTGCGACGGGAAGCTTTTTCTCCCTGGCTGTATGGCCTTTCGGACGATACACATTGATAGTCAGGCAGTCCTCGCTCTCCCAGTCAGGGCCCAGCCACTCGTCGTCGGTGAAGGGAACAAGCTGCTTTCCAGGGCATCTAGTTGCATGTTTAGGTTATCAACTCTTACTGGCTTCATCTCTTGGCTCAAACCCACCTTGGACCCAATTCGAATGCCTCGAGTGTGCCATTTCCGGCGGCTACAGGGACGGCATGGCGGAATCTCAACTGTCCGACCGGTGGGAGTGCATACGGTATTCCCATGAAGCCCTCAAGAGGCTCAGGGAACGTACCGTCTGTGACTAGCCTGCCAAGAATAGTGCCCTGGTTGATTGTGACCGACGCCGCCGGACTGTACTTAGACTTCGTTAATTGACTAGCAGTCAACCCCCCTGACTGTCCAGACCAGAAGTAGGCCAAGACGCCGGCTGCGGCTAGGGGAAGGCCCAGGCTCCATTGCCAACTTGGGCTATCCGTTCTTTTCGACATTTTCTGCCGGATTCGGAATATTGTTAGAATCGAGTAAGATGAAGCTCACAGCAGGATAAATCGGCAATACAAATCTAAAGCTTCATGATATACAACACTCAATTGAGGCTTTGGACAGCGCTATCGCCGTAAGTGGGAGTTGATAACACTGGTTTCGCAGGGTTCTGGAGCGGCGAGTCAGGGGCTTTGCGGGCGCTCACAGTGTTTTCCCACGGCTTACGGTGTCCCTCCCACCTCGCCGCGGCAAACTCAGGGGTCGGTTGCATTTTGCCGAACAAGCGGCTGTTCCCCCTGTTGGAAGGAAACATGGCACTGAATGCAGGAAAGTCAATAAAAACATTTGATGTTCAGTCACAGGTCATAAACCGAAGAGAACTTGATTGGGGCGATCTCAACACTGTAGAGAACCCATTCGTGCGGTTTGCAGGACGATGATCTACTAGTGCATACAGACAAGCGTCTCCTCCTTTAATACCGCGGAATGCTTGAGATGTACTGAACATTGCAACTCTTTAAGTTTTCAAGTTGTTGGTGGGGTGGGCAGAGATCGCCCCAAATTCCGACTGAAACGTCTTCAACGCGACAATCCGGGCCTGCCGGATCCCGATGATTGACATCGGCCCCGCTGAAGAGGCCGGCACGGTAGCCTCCGTCAATCTCGGCGGGCAACGGAGACTAGCCGAAGATTGTTTTTCGAGGTCCTCTGGTATCTAAGAGACACCACTAGAAACAAAGAATGTCATCTAGCTACCAAGGTTGTGCTTGTCATATTCCATCGGGCTGCAATATTTCATCTGATGCCCTCTTAATTCTCTTTGGCGATGGTGCGGTCGTAGTTAAACATCAAGGGATACACGAAACTGCCCAGGTAGGTATGGGAGCAGATCTGGAAATTATCTAAGAGAGTATATTACGTGATTATGAGGTATCGAAAATGTTTATATTTCGGATGCGCACGACTTTCCCTGGAGCCTACCGCATCTCCGCTTGGCTATTTTTCTATTTGGGTTTGCGAGGTTTTAACCGAAATCCTTCGTGCAAGATGCCGCACAAAAGTCCCAAAACGCGAAGTCGTACGAGTACCAACTCTTGCGACGAATAGCACACCAGCAAATCAGCGACATTGATTAATCTCACGTCAGCCTGAACAATCCGGGAAAGCTCCCTGCGGCGCAGTAACGAGCTTCCACATCGATGTTAATGCCTGACGAAACCCACGCCCGTGGCTGGGTTCCTACACTGAGATTTAAACGCGCACATTTCAACCTCCCCTGGCAATTACAGCAAGCTATGTCGCAATTCCTCTAAAATATGGGTAGTGTCTCGTGTCGATAACCAGCGTTGGCCTCGAGTCTGGCGAATACATCTGGACCATCTCCTAATTCTCGCGTAGTGATCTACCACGCCGGTAATTTTTGACAGACAACGACTTCCTCCAAACCATGACTGACTGGAATCAAATTTATGCGGCGGCCTTTGTGGGCATTCTAGGGGGGCTCGTTTCTGTCCACCTCAAGACCTCCAAGCGCAAGCCCCCTGTAGCAGTCAAGGGCAGGCCAGACACGGTTCTCTTTGCAGTCAACACTGAATATGGTCTCTCGAACGTCCATCTCGCGACAATTTTCTCGCTTCTCAAGAACCACCCCAGTCTCAAGATTCACATCGCCTCATTCCCCAGCTTCGCCTCCAAAGTCGATCGTATCCGCACCTACGCAGGCAGACAGAACTCCTCGTCGAGTGATGTGGTTTTTCATGAGCTACCTGGCCCTGAGTTCGGTCCTGCGACGATGATGCCATCTGAGATGATCATTAGGCCGCCTGGAGTCCGTAGCATCGATACTGTGGCGAAAGCAGTGCAGGTGTACCTTGCGCCCTGGACCGGAGAGGATCATTTACAAATGCACAATTTTGTGAGGGATCTCATCCGGGATCTGGACCCCGGTGTCGTTGTTCTTGATATCTTCCTGAGGCCCGCAATGGATGCGGCCAGGAGCGAACGGAGGCTGCATGCTGTTCTCGCGCCGAATGTGCTCGCAGACATATTTGGATCAACACAACCGTGGTCGAGTGGCCTTTGGAAGTTCCCAGCGTAAGGCTCCGTCTTGTCGTTGTCCTTTAAAATGACTTGCAAACTGACGAAAAATACAAACAGCATGGGTTCCGCTCATTTGTTTCCCATCCCCTGGAGTTCTATAAATTCCAACATCTATCAAGCAGCCTGCTTCCTCTATTCTATGACGTTTTGCCCAGATCAAGCATCGAAGCAGAAGTTTTTGAACGGTAATGGCCTACTCGATCCCATCTCTTACTTTAATTTTCATGACCCCCCTCTAGGCCATCTCATTTGTCAAGATACCCCCAACGCCTCTATCCCTCTCATCCGCAACCCTCCCAACGTAACGACGACAGGACCTATCGCCATCTCAGTTGCCACAGCAGAAGAGCAAGACCCAGAACTTGCAAATTGGCTGAAGAAAGCACCGACAGTACTGATCAACCTTGGAAGTTTCTTCCGGTACGACGAGGAACGAGCTAGGGCAATGGCCGGTTCTCTCAAGGTTGTTTTGGAGCGGACTGAAGTACAGGTTCTGTGGAAGATTATGCCGAACACTGAACCTGTGCTCGAAGACAATGTTTGGATGCCTCTGGTCGAGGATTATGTCAAATCGGGTAGGCTGAGAGTAGAGAAATGGCTTTCTGCTGATCCCTTGAGTTTACTGGAGACCGGTCATGTCATTCTCTCTGTGCATCATGGGGGAGCGAGCTCCTATCACGAGGCAGTGTCGTAGGTTTTCCATTCGAGCATTCCTTGTAGATGAAAGGTTACTGACCGCTTCATAGGGCTGGAGTACCGCACCTTGTCGTGCCTGCTTGGCTAGATTGTTACAACTATGCAGCTCTTGCAGAGAGCTTTAAACTTGGAGTTAGAGGGAATTATAAAGCTGCTCCCGGCATTTCTCAAGATGAGCTAACTGGGGCATTCTTGACGATGCTGGATGGTGGCCCTTCCAGCGTAGAGATGCGGACCAATGCCAAGCGTCTGGCGAAGTCCCTTGTCCGGCCAGGAAGAGACGTGGCTGCCGACAGAATCGCAGAACTGGCGGCCGGCGGCCGTTGAAAGGAGCATTCAGTACTACGCACGACTTCAAACGAAACGTTTTACTTGTCCAAGAGCCATTCAGTACAATCTCATGAGCACCCCTGCTATCTTTGGTATGCCGAGAAAGCCTAAGGTCTCATACCACTTGCAACTGAGATTAAATACAAACATTCGCCGAATCTAAGTATGGATTGATACATCAATTACTGTTCATTCAGTGTCGCAGAAGCAGAAGTACTTAGGTGCCGATGTAACTGCCAGCTTATCAAGATTGCCCTTTGCCATCCAGTCATCTAGCATCCTACGATAGTCGACGATTCCAGTTCCCCAGACCAAATTCGATACACCCATTCCTTCTTTCAAAAGCTTAGCATTGCCAGTGAACCACCCGGGAGTGCATGCTTGCGAGAGCGCTGTCCAGCCCACACGTTCAATCATCTGCTGAATGTACCTTTCCTCGGCCTCTCTGGTAACCTCAATGACCGTTCTTGCCGGAATGGAGGCATTCTTAATAGCCGTGGAGATGATGTGCGCAACGACGTCCGCTGCATTCACGTAGACCGACGTAATGTTTGGCGAGGTGCCCAAGTTTGAGAAAGCAGCGAAGAATAAGTTAGGAAAGCCATGAGTAGCGACACCAAACAAGGAGCCAGCTTCTTCTCCATTCCACTTTTCGGTGATGTCTCGTCCATCGCGACCAATGAATGTGGAACCCGTCTGTCCGGATGGCGACCCATCTCCAGATGTTACGCTTTGAAAGCCAGTGGCGAGAATCAAAAGATCCAGGGAGAATGTCTGACCTCCGTTGGCCAGAACTCCCTTGGAGGTGTAGCCCTCAATCCCCTGGCCATCTGTATCGACCAGCTCGACGTTAGGCCGATTGAAAGAGGCGAGGTATTCCTCGTGGAAGGCAGGTCGTTTGCACCACACCCCGTACCATGGCTTCAACTTCTCGGCAACAGACTTATCATTGACTTGATCCTCGATGTGTCTGCGAACTCGCTCGGCGCGAGGTCGATCAGTCTCTATGAGCGAAGCCAATGACTCCTCTTCGGTTCCAGCATATGGTTTTGGCGACCCAATAATGCCAGCAAAGGCATGGCATTCGCTCCAGCCATCGTTGCAAAGATCATTTTCGGCAGGGTCATTCGTTAGAGAGCGATTGAGGTTGTCCATTCGTTCGTATTGCCAACCCTTCTTGTTCGCAACGTCTGATGCCCATTTCGCTCGGTCCGTCTCTTTCTGTCCGCGCTCGGAAACATACGTAGGAGTGCGCTGGAACACGTAGAGCTTCTTTGCCCATTTCGCGACTTCCGGGACAACTTGAATAGCGGTAGCCCCAGTGCCGATAATACCGACGACCTTGTCCTTGAGGTTCGATAAGTTCGGCTTTTCTTGCGAACCGCCGGTGTAGTTGTAATCCCAACGCGCGGTGTGCATTAATCGCTTGTGCTGAATGAAGTCCTGGAGTCCAGGAAGCTTAGGAAGATGCGGAGAGACGAGAAAGCCTCCAGCAGAGAAGAGAAACTGGGTTCTCACTGTCAGATGGACAGGATGTCGGTTGGGCCCACGGTTCTGCATCATCGACACGATCCAACGACCGGCTTTCTCATCCCATTGCTGGCTCTGAACAGTAGTTCCAAACATTCCTCGAATGTTCAGGGTACTAGCGACGTTCTCCAGGTGTTGACGGATCTCGCTGCCGTATGAGTACTTATGCTTGGGAATGTAGCCAGTCTCCTCCAACAGAGGAAGATACACGTAGCCTTCAACGTCGCACATTGCACCAGGGTATCGATTCCAGTACCTAAGATTCAATTAGCTACTGTCAAATACGCCAGCATAAATAGAGCTTCAGCTTTGTGTACTAACCAGGTTCCGCCAAAGCCACCTGCCGTGTCTACCGCAACAAAGTCATGAGCTTGAAAGCCCGCCTTGACGAGCCGATGGGCGAAGAGCAAACAGCTGATTCCGGCTCCAATAGCAAGAAACTTGATCTCATCTCCATCCTTGAGCGGCTTTCCCTTCTCCAACTTGTCGTAGTCAATGAAGGGATCTGCCGCAAGGCCGTGCAGCCCGTGATCATCACGGAAACTTGCGTACTCCTCAGCGCGCACAGCAGCAAGACGCTTATCCCTTTCTTCGGCATACTTCTGAATCGTTGTCTCCAGTATAGTCATGTTGATTGGTTTGATGGGCTTAGTGTTCAATAATCGAGGAAGGCGTTTTTCACGGTAGGTGTATGGTTGTCAAGAGAAGGTTGATGATCTTATGCATGATTGAGGATTTTCGACAGTTATTAGCCATGTTTTATATTGCACGCACTTGATGTTAATGTCTTCAAGTCTTGATATTTGGTCTCAAGTATTACCGAACGAACTCAACGTGCCTGCGGGCAAAACCCATCAAAACCCATCGGAGAATAGTCACATTTCCGCCTGGCGCGTGCATTACTATTTCGTCCTGTTAGACATTGTGCTCCCTGCCGGGTGTCGCTGGTCCGCGGTCTCCGTTCCGATGGGAATCGGGCTGTCGAGGTGGTCTTGAGGTTCCGCTGGAGTTCTAATAGCCTCAGCAGTTCCTCCGTCCCCGTTGCTTGGCCTGGCATCCAGCCTATCTTTCCGTCGGCTTTGAGCATGCGCGAGGCCGGTCTTCCGTCAGGTACTCGGGTCTTATACCCCGTAGTCCGAGCGGAGCGCCGCTGGACCTGTCGGTACGATCATCGTTTCACTCACTCTTCGACATACCTTCCAGCCGTGTGTGACGACTGAAATTTTGCTGGAGTCAGGTCTAGCAGATCCATTCCCCTTCGGCCGATATGTAGCAAAGGATGACAGATATCCTTGTTATTACTTGTCTATTCATGGAAGTCAAATATTTCGGGTTATATAACAACTTCACTGGGTGGTTTTAGGTCCAAGATACCGATGTTCAGTTTTCCATACTAAGTCAGGTGGCAAAACCAGTGGCCAGCCCTAGACCTCGTTATTAGCTGACTCCGACAAACACTCCGATATCTCTCGATGATTATTGTCAATGCAATTCATTGGCTACCCCTAGTTGCAGCTTCAATACAACCATAGGCTTCATGTTCTTGTGGAGCTCCGCTTGCTACCTACCACGGAATGCACCTACGTGTCTGTGTTTGAAGTTCAAGAACCCCTGTCGTAGCCCATTTTTTTCATGCGGGCAAGGGGTGTTTGGGCCTTCCGCCGAGGGTTAATTTTCGATTACTGATCACTCTTGATATCGGCAATTGAGTTGCGTCATGTAGGTCTCTTCGAGACTTGATCCCACCGCGCAGCATACTTCAGACATACCTGTGTACCCGCTGGCGTACATTTTCAATGTTGTTACTGTCTTAAAGACAGCTCTTGTTGCACCGCGCGAGTGTTTGCCTCCAAACCCAAAACAAGCATTCCATTCATGATCTGTTCTGGCCACGCTGGCGGGCTGCTCTGATCAGTGGTAAAAGCCTTCCGTATAAAAATCGGAGATTGAGAGACAAATTGGGATGACCGTTTTCATGATCCTTACCCCCACGAAGTTAGGATCCAAGAAGGTGTTAAGGGCCACGCACGGCAAATGAGGTTGAGAATCTATGGAATAGCGTCGTGGACAGCACTTCCTTCTAATCCTGATCAACTTCAACAAGAAAAGGATCACATCTAAAGGTGTAGCTACAACATGAAGTATGGTGATACAGACTCCAGATCACAAGATCTGAATCTGGCTTCAAGGCCAGTTGAGTATTGGCTCGGGCGATATGCTCGAGCTTTACGGGGCTCCGCGGCGGCCGTATACGGGCGCACGTGCGTCGTCTTTACACTATGGCGCTTACACTACCATATGCGGGAAAGCCAGGGCGGGTCACACGGCTTAAAGGAGTGCCCTAGTCCCTTCCGCATCGAGGTTAAGATTGAAAGATATCGTTGGACTCTAGAGTGGGATGAGTGGCCATGAGTGTACGTGCGGAGTATTGCTTGGCTTGGATTCTCTGTATACCTACAGGGATCCAGTAGGGGTGTAAAGTGACTTATTGGTAGAATTGGGCTTTTCCAGGGCACACGATGCACATCCCAGAATCTGGTGATGCTGGGGCAACATTAAACTTGGAATTTGGCCCCCACATTGTGCGAAGTTTGCTTCAGGCGAGTCTGCCTACAGGATATACCTTCTCAAAAAGGCATGTCAATCGTAGCATCATGTCCCACCTTGCATTTGTAATTTGGTGCTTCTGTTCCGCCTGTAGTCAGTGGGATTCTGGGCTTGCATGTTCATGATTCGCTGCACCCGCTCGCACAAAGTGAACAAATATCCAGTTGCAAAGATGCAAATACTTCATGCCCGGTGAGAAACATTGGCAACATCGCCAAAACCAAGTGTAATTTGTAGAAGTTGAATTAGAGAACAAAGCTTGGGGCATCGTAGGACTGTCCTTATGACGATGAAATTGTTGTAATTGAGCCCCCAAAGAATAACTCGATGCCCTTCCGGCCTTCCCCTACACGATGTGGCTGTGCCCCGAGACTTCTGACCCCCTTTTTGGCTTGGGCTTGGAGAGGGTTGAAAACCACGAGTGATTCCAGCTGGAGAGTGTTAGTTGGCCTCGACAGCCGGGATCTTCACCTCAGGGGCAGTAAAGCATTGGCTGAGGACGTCTTCGGTGCCGGAGTGTCCGCAGACATAGTCAAACGTGCCAGTTTGGACCTGAGCAAGATAGCGGGTAGAGCGACCCTCTACGCCGATGAAAGTGACCCAATTCTGGATGCCGGAAATGCCTGCAGGGAAGTAGTTTTTGAAAGGTCGTAGTGACTGATACAGCGAGTATTGAAATTAACGAGCGATGAAGAGCTTGAACGAGTGGATGCTGATGAAGAATGTTCAACCACCTGCCACTGGGTGAAAGTGTCTTGTATATAAATACGCCGCTCCTTCATTCATCAACAAAGCCACATCGTGGGAGAATAAAATATTCGTATTCTAAATTGAGAGTGATGGAGTGCCAAAGCACTAAGCCATGTCTCTACGAAGCTCTTCTCGTGCAAATTAGGAAAGTTCTCCGCCTGCTAAAAGGAAGGTAGGCCGTATCTTGGCCACGACCCATCGAAGGTGAGCACTGTGACCTTGTAAAGCCCTGTCCTTGGTCACAGATTCCACATGGATGGATTCGTCAATACGAGCAACATTTCAATAGGGGCTTCTAGAAACCTTCATCCCTACAGCACCGTGTATGGGTTATGTACAAATTCAACATGACTACAGAACGTCACAAGTGTGATACTACAAACATACATTCCCGCCAACGCCATGTGCGGTCGGAAATGGCCACATCCTTTCTGGGGTAGACCTGCCAACTGCCAGCCTGTTATGAAGTTCTCAGCTCCTTCCATCTCATTGCACACTGCGTTAAACCTTCGGCCACATGTAAGAAGTGGACGGCATAGCCGATGAAGGTTTTGGCGGTGTGGTCTTCGAAGGTTTCCAAGCAAAGAGCCCACTAACCCTAGCCCATTCGCCTGCTCTCATCCCACGGCAAGGTCAAAGTATCGTTTAGTCTGATTGAAGCTGAACGGTAGACCGCAAGTACGAGCTTGTGGCTAAGCGGGACTGATACCCTCATTTTCCAACGCAAATTCGTATAATCCCTGCTCCTGTGTAGCTATCAATGCTCCTCATTCAATCTTAGCTTTTAGTCACAATGAAGAGTCTTATTTTGAGGGGAAATTTGTTCGATGTGTCATTGATGGTGGAATACCTGTCTTGGGCAGCGACCGCCCACCAGGCCCTGTTTGGCCTTTACTGCAGCGTGCTGAGCCTGGACCGCACTACTCTACCATCCTTGACAATAGCTGATATGGCCTCCTCGGGGTTGTCCAATATAGAGATGTCATCCAACGGATTGCGCTCCATGATCAGAAGATCAGCCATGAACCCTTCCTTGACCTGGCCCAACCGATCTTCCTGCCGGAGCAGCTTCGCGGCATTGACAGTCGCACTCCTCAAGACCTCTATCGGGCTCTGTACTCGGCTGCGGATGGAGAATTCCTTGCTCTGCGCAAAGTGCGTGGGCCCAAGCAGGTCAGTCCCAAAGCACACCGTAACACCAACCTCTGTCGCCATTTTTAGCGTCGCAAGCCCGCGGTCCAGCACCTCAGTAACTTTAGCCTCCGATTCTGGTTCGAGGAAATGCAATTCTTTGGACATGAAATGCGTTACAAGCGTGGGAGTGAGGAATGTCCCCTTCTCGGCCATCAGCTTGGCAGTGTCCAGATCGATCAGGTTGCCGTGTTCGATACCCCTGACACCCTGCCCAATAGCCTGGCGGACGGCCTCGGTGGTGTAGCAATGGCTCGAGACATACGACTTCGCATTTGTTGCGGCAGTGACGATAGCTCTGATCTCTTCATCAGAGAACTGCAGGGAGTCGATTCGATCCGTCGGGCTAGCAACACCGCCGCCACCCATGATCTTGATGAAATCAGCTCCCTGTCGTAGCTCATCCCTCGCAACACGGAGACAGTCGGGCACTCCATCCACAATACGGCTGATGCCCGATACATCACCCCCGCAGCAGGGCATAGAATCGTGGCGGCCCCGCATGTCTCCATGCCCGCCCGTCTGCGAAAGTGCCTTCCCAGAGATGAATAGGCGAGGTCCCGGGTGGATGCCCTCTTCGATCGCTTCTTTCATGGCCAAGCTTGCACCGCCGCAGTCCCGGACGGTAGTGAAGCCGCGGTCCAGCATGGATTTGAGAACATTGGGCTGGCGGATCAGGCTTTTTGTCTCGGTCATGTCGCGGTACGAGGAAAGGGATGCTGCGCCAGGGGGTACCGCAATATGGACATGGCAGTCGATGAGGCCAGGGCAGACGTATTTTCCTTGAATGTCCACAATATTCTCGGGGTTAACGTCCAGCTGCGCCTCACTGGAGGAGCTGGCCGGCTCAACAAAAACTATTCTGCCATCTGCAAGCGCGATTGAGGTGTTTTCCGAGGTGGTGCCGCTGACAGGGTCGACAATCTTAGCGTTCCTCAGCAGGTACGTCTTCTGGCTGGAGGGTTTCCATGGGGTGATGTATTTAGAGATATCAATTTCATCGGGCTTTTGGCGAGAGGTCACCATTGTGAACGCAAAGCGAGGCGCAGGTCCAGATTCTCCTGGAGCGTAAACTTTTGTAGCGCCCTTGATCGACGGCAGAATGAGATATGAACTTATAGCAGGAACAAAATAATCACAGCTACCTCAAGTAGTGCTTCAAATCAATATCTAGAGCTGATGGCCCATTTATTATGTATTTCAGCATACCATGGCTACTAGATATCTGGATCTGCCGTTCCAAGAGTGTTGGACGCATCCGGAACCAAACTCCTACACTGTCTTGCGTTACGTAAGGCTGTTAGACGAAACCGAAGGTCTTTTCAACGTGCAGTGGAGATATTCGTGAGGATGTCTCAGAGTTAGTCGCCCCGGTTTGCTGCCGGGAATCTCGGCTTCATGTGAAATTTGGCGGAGCATTCCTCATGTGCTCTCGGCTCTGATGATCTGTACTCATTATATATTTTTATGAAAAGAATGCTGCCGGTGAATCTCCCATCATTTCCTGAACGTCTGGCATGCCTTCATCCATCTTCTCTCGCTTTTGAAACCGTTGGACTCGTCCATCATAGGTAAGTCATGTGGTCGTAAGAAAAGATCCACCTCGCACATTCAACAGCGTGTCTAATCCACATGCTTAAGACATCGCCTCCAATTCCCAAGTCCGGCGCAGAATCGACATATGTTACCCGAAGCGTTTGCTACTTCTTAAAAAGGGACGTTTGGCTTGTTCTGGGGCGGTTAGGCGAATTGATAAACGTCTTGATTAGTGCTAGTCTGGCCTGTGCCTAAACGACTTCAACGAGCGCTGCACGTGGTTGGTGAGCCTTTGGAGCTAGATCAGAGTGACAGTTACAGCACGTGGAACCGTACATGTTCAACATCGCAGACGAAATAAATGGTTAAGACCAGCATATTTGGGTAAGGTTGCGCGCCCGAGTTCTGCAACCCCCCTTCACAAAATATGAGTAACCTGGAGAGATCGCTAGTCATCTCGCGACAAAGAAAGTTATATGGGAATGATATGTTCCATCAGTACTACTACTCTCGATATAAATGCAATCATACAGAGTCACCCAATAGAAACTCGTTCAACAGAACCTCCATACCCTGGACTAGATCCGCCTTCAGATCTTCCATATCTTCTACACCGCAGCTCACCCGGAGCAGTCTTTTGTCACATACCGCGTCACTCATAGACCGCCACTCCATCAAACTCTCCACGCCTCCTAAGCTTGTCGCGTGTTGGAATACGTACATTCGTCCCGGCATTCTCTTCGCATGTTCCGGACTCCTCATCGACAGGCTAAACACAGCGCCAAAGCCACCAGGCATCTGCTTCTGAAGCCAGCCGTCACAGAGTGCGTCGGTCTGCAAAGAGGCATGTCGTATCTCGGCAACAGCTTTGTTGACCACTGATCCGGGTCGATGCATCTCGTGGTTGAGCCAGGCGACCAGGTTCGTGCAGGTCTGCGACTGCCGTGTTACGCGAAGTTGAAGAGTGCGTACGGATCGGATACCGAGCCATCCTTCGAAGCTGCCCATCACTGAGCCAATGAGTTGGCGCTCCTTGTAAAGAGTATCGACCCAGCCTTCCTTGACACGATCCTGACGGACGACAAGGATACCGCAGAGCATGTCGGAATGTCCACCAATGTACTTGGTGCCGCTGTGCATTACAACATCGGCCCCGAGTTGGAGTGGATCTTGAAGCGGAGGCGGCGCGAACGTAGCGTCGACACTGAGGTACGCCCCGGCTGCGTGAGCCTTCTCGCTGTAGTAGGCAAGGTTGGTCGCCTCGCCGGTAGGGTTGAGTGGCGTCTCGACATGAACGATGTCACCGGCTTGAAGTTGATCGAGGTCCTCCAGGGTCAGCTTTTTGACCCCAGTCAATTTGGACATGATTTCAATAACTCCATGAACGCCGTGGTAGCCTTGACCGATGAAAACACGCTTGGGGTTGAGGCAGACCATCAATGCGTGGAATGCTGAGAGGCCACTAGAGTAAGTGACGACATGGCCCCCAAAGACGTTCCTTAGGATCATCTCGAGTCGACTCGTGTTTGGGTTAGTGTATCGTGAGTAGACGTGAGAGTCCTCGGGAGCGTTGGGCTGTTTCGTTAGTTACTGATACAAAGCAAGTCTTAATTTAGTAAAAGACTCACATCCGTGTTATCGCCCTGCTTAAGGTCATCCGCATCGCGAGCGTAGCGATAGTTTACCGCAACTTGCATTCCCGGCGCGATGGCACGGTGCGGGGTGAAGAAGTCATCCGAATGCACAGCACGCGTAGCCATTGACATGTTTGGGAGAGCATGATTAAGTGCGTCCGCTGTCAGCACCCAGTTGGTGGGTGCCTTGCTGTCCTGGTGAGATGCCATGGTGAGTTGGATAGAGATTGTGTGAAGTCGGAAAACCGAGCAGCAACTTGCTGGGGAAAGAATGAATGGTTTTATGCAGTGTGCCGGTCCAAATCACTGACTCAGTATTGAAAAGATTGCCACAAGGAACGATGTCAACGTCGTGGAAAGGACGCATTGCAGAAGCAGAAAGAGGTCGGGTTTCAGGTCGGGTTTGGACAGACCCGAAATAAAACGATGGGCAGAGAAACCTATCTACGGCCAATCAAAACATCAGCTTGCCACAATCTTGGACGTGCATTGGGAGAGAAGTACGGAATCAAGGACTACACCTTCTGATTCGTTGATTACAATAGTCTATTTCCTAGCCTTATCGCCAGCAGTCAGACTACATGCAGTTAGGTGTACACTTTTAGACGCATGATTATGACAAACTATTGGAATTAATCTCAGTTGACTTCATATTTTGAGCTTCATGTTGCTTTGATACTTTCGATAAGTTATTTCTATAATCTGTTCAGAAGACGATGCGTGCCTACTTAAGGAATCTAGACTGTAACGCTTCCAAAAAGTTCGTTCTCCAATGGAGCAGAGTACCAAGTAGGCCACAACGCTTGATCCCCCAACAAAGCTACAGGATCAAAGTTTTCAAGGTCTTCTGAGTCACGAAGAGCGTCGTGGTTATCTTCGCCAACGTTGATGGACTGCCCGTCTCCCTGTTCGGCCCCACGAATCATGGCCATGTGTTGTTCTGACCTGTCGACCGTCCTGAACTCGTGAGCCGATTGATGCAGGACTTCAAAGTCCAGGCGTGATCTGTGGCGATATCTATCAACATTTGAGTTCACCTGCTCAAACAATGTGGAGGCGTTTTGAATAGTTTGGATCTGCACAGCTTTAGTAATCAGGGCAGAAGACTTGGTCCTAGGAGATTTCTCACCCAACCCTCCCCGAGATCCCAAGCCTTTCGAAACTCCTTGAGATATGCAAGACCCATGTCCAGATGTTCTTTAGCTCTCGGGCTATATCCGGCTGTCATATTGGGGAAATGAACAGCATAAAGATTCAGATAACAGGCTGAGAAGCCACAGAAGCCAGGCACGGGCGTCATCATTGTCATACCCCACTCAAGAGCTTCATGCAGAATAGTCGCCACATGCGCTGCTGCTTCGAAGAGCTCTTTGGTACTGTTTTCCCAGTAACTCGGTGGTGCCTCAGCTTCGAGAAATGGTGGATCCGTAGGGCCTTGTGGTTCCGCATGCGGTTTCGGCAGGAAAGGGAAATATTCCCTGTTGAGCATGAGAACGCTGAAAGTCACGTCAGAAGCAACAGGCAGGTAGAGGTGAGAATGCAGCTTACCACTGATAATAGAGCAGGTTGATGTAGACAAACGCCCGGCATCCGGTATTCGCATGCGACGCGACACTGTGTTTTGGGTAGTACAGACAAGAATCCATGTTACTCCGCCATGTCTCCAGTGATTGCCGACACTTCCCCCATTTTGAATCTGGCATCCAAGGGCATTCTGCGGGTAAACACATCCCGGGCGCTTTCCGTCCATCATTGTACACGAATGCCATGACGTCTGCATAGATTGCGAACCCGTCAACGAGGACTTCGTAACACTCCTCTATACCCAGTGGCAATCTTCGGTCGTTTATAGGCTTCTGCTTGAATCCGAATAGAAACCCGCTGGCGGGTGGCGCTCGAGGGACTTGGAGCTTGATCATCTCGGCCATAGATAGCATACGAGGGTTGTACGTTCCTGAGTTGATTGTGCAGTCTAATATGAAGCAAGCCCAGTAGGTCGCAGTTTCAACGATTTGGGACAGCTCGTCGGGCTTCTCAACGTTAGTAGTCTCATCAAGAGAAAACGGGGCTGTTCGAGTGCTATGGAGAGATTGCATGATTCTAATGCCGATGCCTAGATTGGAGGTAAGCACTAAAAGCCTTCGTTAATATACTTCCATGTTGATGGCATACCGCAGTGCACCCAGGCCTTTTGGAAATCTCTCACGCCCCATTCATATAGCGTCAGAATAAGGTGGGCTTGAACAACAACAACTTCCGGGGGCCCAAGCATGGCGTTTGAAAGGATGCTGCGAGAGAAGGAAGCATACTCCTCGCTTGGAAGTAGCTGGTTCATCCAAGTCCCATCGATGTAGCATTCTTCCTTCTTTATTGCTGCAAGCAAAGCTGCCAGCAGGGCTTTGCTATTAGCCTTGCGCTCCAATAGGAATAAGCGGGAAAACAGATCGGGATGTAGCATGTTCATCTCAGGAAAGTTTGTTCTAAAGATGTGCAAGGCTTTTATGATGATGCTCATGGGAAGCATCCCCAAGTGGCCGTCTACATCATTGCTAGGCAATATTCCAAGCGTTGGGGTATTAGGGGCTTCAAGGGCTTGAACTCCGTTAGCAGAACTCGATCTAGATACGCAAAGATCAACTCACTCGACGCTGTGGGCGGTTCAATGTCTGCAACTCGAGCACGTGCAGCAGCGCGCCTGATCGGCTTCACGCGAGGCCGCGAAAGCTGGCAATCTGGGTACCCAAACTTGTCGCACCGCTCGCATGGTGGACTGCCGCTGTGGATGCACCTAAGTTTCGATTTGCTATAAACATTACGTCAGAAATCAGAACAGAGAACGTGGGAAATTTCACTACCGGCAAGCTTCGCAAGAAACGCTGGTTCGCATTTCGGGAATGATTGGGGTGAGTCGTAATAGGGGTGAAATTGAGAAGAGAAACTGATTTGATACCCGAGCTCATTGCCGACCAAAACCTCCAAACCCGATCTGACTAATCGGGAATGGTGCAGAAACTCGATGCATGATTGGTCACTAGCATAACTCTGCTTATCGCCGTATCGCAGGTTTGTCTCTGCAAGATTCGAATGAGATTGTGAATGAGTGCGCTCTCATACTAAACTGCTCCAACCATATTCCCTTCAACAAATTGCTCTGTGAGTATTGACAGCATTTCTTCAAATTTCCTTTTGAAGTTGTTACGAGTAACTGCCCCAATGCTGCTTATGGTCTTACTTTCGTTGAGTCCGAGCACTTGACTTATTGGTCTTTGGACTTTATGGAGCATCAACCAGCTCAGATATTTCTCCCTCCTCCTTAGCCAGATGATCCAGGTCTACATCTCAAAGTGAGTTGAAAAAATACATGGTCTGTTTTCCGTCAGCGAATATGCTGCAGAATAGAGGGACCGTTTGAACCTTGGCATCCTCATGTTGCATCTTGCTTTTGGTAAACTCGGGATGCCTCGACCAAATCAAGCTAATGAAGGCGCTTTAAGCGATTGTCGGGTATTCTGTGTTTAGGTTGCTTCAGAATGAATAGCTGAGAACCATTGGCTGTGTAAATCTCAAGCAAGTTTCCAGGCCAAACAACCCCTCTTCCAAGGCGGGTCTCGGTGAATTACAACCTCTCTCCTACCCAGGAACCCCTCTTGTTCCTGCCATTATCAATCAGTCATCAACAAGTTACATTGCGTCGCCCCGCCGGTGGGACAACTCTGCCTAGTGCCTCAGCATCTTTCGCAACATCCGCGTTTTCCGGGCCCTTTGTCAAAAAGCCGCCGCCGACCGGGACCGCCAAGCCGGTGACTTTCTCGCCGGGGACCCCCGTGGACCTTTTGCTCGTCGTAACCCATGCGCTGCGCAGGCTCCCCGTCTCCACCAGGGACCGCTTGAATAAGCTTTTTGATTCTGCCCGTCCCCGGGGTAGGCGACCAGGTTCTCCGTTGTTCACTGAGACGATTCTGTCAGATGACATGCCATTCGGCTCCATCGACAGAGAGACAACAACGGCGTGCGCACAGTACGAGGCCTTCGTAATTGGTCCTACAATAAGCTTCCCGTTTGCATGTGAAAGCTGCGATACCCACTGTAACGCAAAGCTGAGCACTTTCTTCCTGGATAATCAGAAACGGCAAGTCCTTCGTCCCATGCGATCTGTAGGTTTCAATAACCATTGGCGAAACTTTGAGGAGGCATGCTCAGCTGCGCTTGTAAGGGTCAGGTCAGCGGATTAAGCCCGACGGAAGAGAAAGATGCGCCGCGGCGTAATGAGAACTGCAGCAGAATTTGCTAAAACTTTTTCGTTGTTCAATTTCAAGGGCTGCCTATGCCTGGGCTATGCTATCTGGGGTGTCTTGAGCTCCATGGGGGGTTCTCTCTGCATGCCGTGAAATGCCGTCTCCCAAACTCCGACTCCGGTGCCGTGGGCCGTGAAATACAATCCAAATTCTATAGATGCACGCAACGCGAAGATGCGCAAAACAGTGAGGTCCAATCTCTTTCATCAACGTGATAGTTCATTTCGGGTCTTTTGTCGTGGGGTTTGTGGAACGCTCAGTTCCTGGGCTTGAGCACCACCTTCCAGTGACCAGTCGCAAATTGCATGGTGATGTACTGGCGGAAGTCAATGTCCTGTCCAGGAACCTCGAGGACGTCGAATCTCTGGAGAAGGTTGGCTGCGACCATTCTCATCTCGGCCCATGCGAAGCTAGAGTTCTGTCAGAGAAAAGATCGACAGCAGAGGGGAAAGCATAAACTTACTTGATACCAATGCAAGAGTGCTTGCCTCCAGAGAAGGGGTAGTAAGCATCCATGCTAGTGCACATGTTAGTCGCTTCTGGAAATTTCTGGACAGAACCCAAATGCCAAACTACTTACTCGGGAGCGGGAGCACCTTCGCGCTTGTCCTCGGCCAACCATCTCTCAGGCCAGAAGCGCTCAGCCTGGGGCCAGAACTCTTCGTTGCGGTGCAAGTCGCGGTAGGAGGCGGAGACGACGGTGTGAGGAGGAAGGTCGTAGCCGCAGAGATTGACCCACTGGTTGCCAGTGCGGCGGCCCATCTCAGAAGCGATGGGGTGCAGGCGGAGGTTCTCCTTGATACAGGCCTCGAGGTACTCGTAATCAGGCTCGCTGCGGACTGCTTTGCTGGTAACGATTTCGTCGTTGAAGCCCTTGGAAGGGAGCGAGGCGAACAACTTGGCGCGGACGTCGGGGTTGCGTGCCAACTCGAGGAAGAGGCAGCCGATGGTGCCGGATGTAGTCTCGGAGCCGGCGAGGAGAATTTCTGCCATCTGGTCGACGATGTCACGGGCGTTCATGGTTGTACCGGTGTCAGGCTTCTTGCCTTCCTCGATCAGGTGCTGGAGAAGGTCGCGGCGTTCGATATCGTGTGTGCGTTTGCGGCGTTGGACGACGGCGTCGATAGCGGTAATCATCTCGGCGGGCCAGTCGAATTGAATATCAATGCCGAACGAGCGGAAGAACTTCTTGACGTAGACGGTCTGCAATTCAAGTCAGACAAAGATGATCGCTTGGAAGCTTTGGAAGTGTAGGTCTTACTTGGTATCTCTTGCTAAGACCATCGAAAATGGAGCGGGGAATGGACTTCCAGATTCTCTCGTCGACACCGTCTTCGATCATGCTGTCTGGGTTGGTCTGGCCGAACCCCTTTCCGAAGGAACATTCTCCCATACTGGCTTACATTAGCTGTGAAGCTCTAACAGACGATGCCTTCTGTAACTTACATGTCAAGAGCAACATTGTGAAGATCGTCCATCAAGTCAACTTCGATGCCCTTCTTGGCATAGTAGACGGGGTCGGCGTTGATCTGTGTCTGGTACTTGTTGAGAAGATCACGCACAGTCGTCTTGAAGAACATCTCAAGGTTGTCGATGTAGTTGACCGTGAAGGCGGGTGACAAGAAACGCTTAAGGCGCTTGTGCGGCTCGGGGCGGCTGTAGAGGTAGGACTTAGTCTTAGACCATACCATCGTAGGGTCACACAATACTCACATTTCACCAAACAGGCCAGGGCTGAACTTATCGCGAGAAATCTCAGCGTACATGGCAACCTTAGGAAGGTCGGTCTTGACCAGAATCGTCTTCATGGCCTCCTTGTCTGAGATCCAGACCTGACGAGGTCCAAGACGCACAATGCCACCATACTTCTTGTGACTTGTTTGCACCAACTTCCAGATGTTTCCAGTAGAGAAGAGATATTGAAGGTGAAGGTTGGTCAAAGGGGCGTACCATGGACCTGGGACCTTTCTGAGAGGGGACTTGTAGTTGTTGATCTTGTGCTTGATCTGAATACCGGCAAAGATGACTACCGCGAAGTAGATCGCGATCATGTAAGCCGAGGCCATGTTGTCTGAGACTTAGACAGATGATGTCCAAGTCAATGCTTTCAATCTCAATGAAGTGAACGACTGACAATATGGGATGATGGGTTTTGAAGTACTGGACCAAGCGAGAACGAGTGATCAATGTGAGAGACACTGACACTACTTGTACCAGAGCCGACAGACGATCACTCATGGCATAGTCCAGCCGGACCTTCCACTCGGTATTGCCAATATAGGATGAACACTCATTACTTTCCTCCCGCCGGACTGCTTCCAATACCGGCTTGCGTGCCTCTACAAGCCAACCCAGGCCGGAGCATACGGCCGTGGCCCTGGGTCTCGAAGCTGATGCGATTTGCACGACTCAGGCCCTATCCAGTATTCGCACCTATGTGAGGCTGTTGTGATGCGCTGTTTCAACCCGTGTGAACTCTATTAAATTAAGTCGGACGACGGGGTAGCTGCCCCATGCTTCCTGGAATCCTGGGAGGATGTACGGTGGTGTGCATCTCCAAGCCCCAGCCCGAGGAGCTGGCGCGAATCGGGAGGTCCAGATTCGGGTTGACATGACTGGGCTTTCCTTGACTAAGCGCCTGCGTGTCATGCGAAGAAGAGACAACATGGGGGATATGTTGCATTCGATTTCTGAAATCTCACGTATTGGCTGTAAACTTTGTTCAAGATCGGAGAGACCCATGTTCTCCGTACGGGAGCCCGTACGGTCGCTCATCGTGTTCTGGTCCAGGCAGTTTCCCAAAACGGCAACAAAAGCACGTTGTTGACAGAAGGCCTGCGGCGCGGCGCAGCGTACGTAACTTGATTAACGACCGTCGGGCTCGGCCTGCAACAACTTCTCAGATAGTTGCCGACAAATTGCGTGTTCACAGTTGAGCCATAGTTTCAAGTGAAATTCCAGCCTTGGCCAGCCATTTTGTCTAGATTTTCTTTGTCTCCGCAACTAATTCTAATGCTTGCCACTCTCTAGCGAACTCTAACTCTTGCGGAGTTGAACCAAAAAAAAGTCTATGTCTATCACTTCGTCTATTTGCGTCTAAAATCAAAAGGAGGGGTTTTTTATGAGTTGCTTGTGGCAACTCTCTATTTGGCCCATCTCATGCGGCCAGGGCAGGTCGGGTCGTTCTCGACATACTTGAGAGTGCCGAAGACAGACCAGAGCTGGCCCATGAAGCTACGCTCATCGGAGTGGTACAGGTCGCCGAGGAGGGGCTTGATGGCCTCAGTGGCCTCATCGGCCTTGTAGAAGGGAATGCGACTGAGCGATATTAGCAATGAGAACTTATCGGTGTTTCAAGTGAGGGGCCAATGATCTTACGGGAAGAGGTGGTGAACGACGTGCTTCTCGATGATACCGTGGAAGAGGTGCTTGCCAACGAATCCGAAGTCGCGGTCAATGGTGGCCAGGGCACCCTTGACGAAAGTCCAGCCGTCCTCGTTGTAGTGGTAGACGTCAGGGTGGTTGTGGTGGAGGTAGGTGATAGCAACTGAGGGGTATCGATTAGCACTCTATCAAACGCGAAAACGCTCGAAAACTCTAATGAGTTCCGGGGTGAACAGTAAGAGAAAGGGGTTAGTGCATACCGAGCCAGTGGTGGACCCAGAAGTACGGGACGGCGTAGAGGAGGAGAACAGTGGAGACGTCCAGGATCTGGGCGGCCTTGTAAAGGATGGAGAGGGTGATGGCCAGGCCAAGGTCGGAAATGGCAATGAAGATAGCCTCATTGGGACGGAAAACGGCGCTGAAGGGGTCGAAGTGGCTGACGTTGATCCAGCGTCCAAGAGCGCTGACCTCGCGCTGCTTGCTGCCCTTGCCGGCAGTAGCGTTGAAGAAGAGGTACATCTGCCATCCGAACAGCTGGTGGCCGAGGAGGTTCATGAGCTGGAGGATGGGGGTGTCCTCGAAGAGCTCGTGGAGGTCGATGGCACCGAACAGGGGCTTCTTGGAGGCCTTGGGCTGAGTGGCGGGGACGAAGGCCATGTCCTTTTGCATGTGACCGGTGAAGCGGTGGTGACGGTGGTGAGAGAACTTCCAAGAGAAGTAGGGGACCATGAGGGAGGAGTGGAGCACCCAGCCGACCACGTCGTTCAGCTTCTGGTTCTTGGAGAAGGCACCGTGGCCGCACTCGTGACCCAAGATCCAGACACCGGTGCAAACGAGGCCCTGAACGAAGCCGTAGATCATCCAGGCGGCACCGCGGACGATGGGGTCCTGGATGGCGGGGATGTAGGTGAGCGCAGCCCAGACGAGGGCGGCCACCATGGAGTAGTCACGGAAGACATAGTAGAAGGACGTCCACAGCGAAGGCTCAAAGCAGTGAGCAGGAATGGTGTCCCTGATGGTCTGGATATCAGGGTACTCAGGCTCAGAGGTCTTCTGGAATGAGGGTCAGTTTGGTTCATCGATCGAGATCGCGATCCGGAAGGAGGCTCCCGACTAACCTGCTGGGGCTTCTCGACCACCGCGGTCGTGGTACGTTGACGAGCCGCCATTGTGTGTGACAGGTGCAACCTGGGATGTTTGAGATGCTTCTGTCTATAGGCTGGCGTATATGAGATGAACAGAAGTCTCCTCAGGTTCAAGGCTGAGAAAGAAAGTGAATGTCGACGGAGCAAAGGCACCAGATGAAGCTGGGGGAGGACGGAAAAAAGGTGAAAATTCTCGCTTGCCCGAGGTAAAATGGGTAGGTGCGATTATCGCTTTTGCGGAAGGGGGGGATGGAGAAAAAAAAAAAAAAAACTACTGCGTAAGGGACTTGGCTGTCACCGCCACGGCACATGCAACGACGTGTCTTCTCCTTGTTCTTTTTTCGTTAAGGACCCAGCGCCAACCTAGACGGCAGTGGGTCAACGTCGGTTCCATGGTCAGGGACGTGGACGATCTGCTGAATAGGGGTCCAAACAGTCTGGACTTTGTTGCCCACATGCATTGCCATGGCCGGCAGAAAAAAAATTACGATGGTCAGTGTGCCAATGGCAAGTGTTTGGAATCGCGCGAGTGTCAGCCAAAGACGTGACTCGCGGCCAGGGCCAACCTTGTGGCCGCCGGCCGATAGCCTCGCAGAGCCTCGGGCCAGACGTCTTCCGCAGTGCACTTCATGACTCAAATTGGTTCAGTACAAGCCACCTCTTCTTTGTCCTCTGCTGGAATTACTCAGGAAAAACGCTGAAGAGCTCGGAACCGTGTGGTGGCGCGGCGACCGCCTGCCCGTTCCGTTTGTCTCTTGATGCGTTGTCCCTGAGGATCCAAAACTGACTGCGACACTGCAACATGCACACACCGTATATCGCAAAGATAGAGAGAAAGAGAGAGGCAACCCACACTTGCCCGCCTTTCGCAGGCGGTGAGCAACGCTCTCTCACTCTGTTGAGACCCGCGGATCTGTCGTGCTGTTTTGAATCTTTCGATCCATGCATATCCAAGAAGATGCTTCCTCGGTTAAACAGGACTAAACGCAATCAGGCCTAGCGGGAGAAGATATGCCAGGGTTCGGCTCCACGTGCGAATTGCAAGAGGCTTGGAAAACCCACAAAGAAGGCACCCTCAACCCCAACACTTTTACCCCTGGCTCTCTGCGACTTCGTACGGGAAGATTGACCCCCACTTTGTGTTTGAGCTTGACCCTCGTTTAAACGTCTCTTCCAACGCGGGTGGGTGGTGGCCACAGGACCCTGAGAACCCCTCCTTCTGCTGTTGACAGAGGGTTTCTTTTGGGCAGACTTCATTGGCCAATTCTTGCGACTCTCTCTCCATCTTCTCCAACCGCCCCAAGACCCCAAACCGAACCGCGTGTCCCCAAGTGTTCTCAAAACAAGGGACCGTGCGATAACGTCGCGACCCACTCGGGGAAGATCGGGTAAGAGGGGGGAAACTCGGGTACGGATAGAAAGGTTCACAGAGAGATACCACAAGCCATGGGCTACTCGGATTCATATATCTGCGCAAACTCTCCCTTGCGTGGCGTATCCGTCTGCGCCCTCGCCGTTGCCTATCCCAAGTTGCCCATCACCATCAAGCCTAGGCGCAAGGGTAGGGCGCACGGGAATGTCGGCGCACGGTCGCTGAGAGATTCCAGCAGCACTGATCCGGCGCAATCAAAAAAGCTTAAACGGCTTCTTTGTGGGTTTCTAGAAATGAGGCTGCGAGAGCCAGGCTTCTAGGGCAAACCTACTGTGCATTCTCATCTCCTCGCCGACTTCCGTCCTCTTCGTAAATCAGTCCATATTGCGAGTTGATCCTCTTTGACAATAGTCACAAGTCCCTGCACCTCTGAACTCTATCTGTCGTAACGCAGGACACAACTGAGGATATCCATGAATGATGCCGGACACCGGGGCAACACTCAGCCTCCGACAAAGGCCGGGTACGGTCGTCCATCTGATAATTAGGGAGTGAACCTTGACCACCTGTCTCATTTCCGCTGTCATGGACCAGAGTCGTTTTCGGTGATTTATCAGTTGAAGCTGAATGTCGACTTCGCAACGACCCTGGAACCAAGTAACTCGACTCAACGCGCCTGCAGACCAACATGACAGTTCCCAAAGTTAACGGCGCCGGCAACAGAGACCTCGCGGAACTGCTTGAGTTCGTGAGGTTGAACTCATCATACTATGCCAAATTTTGGGAGTCTAGGGGAGTCCAGAAAGAGGCAACAGTCTCACTCAGAGACTTGCCTACAGTTGATCATGAGTCTTTTTGGGAATCCAATACCTGTCTCAACAGCCAAGTGATAACGTCAAAGCAGAAAGACGGTATTATCTTCAAGACTGGAGGTGGGTAGTCCTTGAGTGAGACAAATGAAGCTCCGGCTCACTGATCTTAGGCACAACCAACCACCCCAAAGTCTCATTTTACGACCAAAATGAATTTCATGGTCTTTCAACGCAGTTGGCAGAGTCTCTGGCGCGATGTGGTGTTCGCGAAGGGGACATGGTCGCCAACTTGTTCTACGCCGGCGACCTCTACGGCAGTTTCTTGCTTCACATCCTGTCGGTGTATCACTTACCGTGTGGCGCCATTCAACTCCCAGTCGCTGGACATGTCGGTATTCCATCAATGGAAAGACACATTGTCGAGTTTGAGGCCACAGTCGTTCTAGCTACAGTCACAACCATGTCGCAGCTGGCAGAACGCATCCTCGAAGCTGGGAAGACGCACCCTTCTGTGCGGCTGCTCTTGTTCTCCGGCGAGGCATTTTACGACGACCAAGCGGGACTTCTGAAGGCAGCCTTCCCCAACGCAACTATCCGATCCGTCGTTTACGGCTCCATGGACTGCGGAATCATTGGTCTACCGCCAAAGCCCGAGGACTACAACAACGATCCCCGTCTTCACCAAGTCAACAGCCCCAACATCATCGTCGAGATCGTCAACGACGATGGCGAGGTCACGACAACCCCCGGCGAGCCGGGCAGCTTGGTCGTCACGAACGTGGAGCGCCGTCTGATGCCCATTATCCGCTACCCGTCCGGCGATCGAGCCGCGTGGGTTGATCCAGCGCTTGGTCTTTTCCGCGTTCTTGACAGGGACCGCACGGCCATCCGCCTCGGCCCCGTCTCCATCGACTTTGTGGACCTGAGACGCATCGTCTCGACGGTTCTCAAAGACAGACCGGTGGGCAAGATTCAAGCCGTCGTCACGCGCGAAGACAGGAAGGACCTTCTCACTTTGAACGTCGCATACAAGCCGACCACAGACGAGGAGAGTTCGCAGTTGCAGGCAGGGCTGAGAGGAGAGCTCGGGGTGGTGCGGCCGATGTTTCGGGAACACGTCGAGAAGGATTTAGTCAACGAGCTGCTGGTAAACTTTGTCACCATGCAGGAACTCGCCGTCAATCCTAGGAGTGGAAAGATCGCCGAGGTGCTTGACCTTAGGTCAACTACAGTGTAACCTTTACGGACCTCCCACACCACGATACCTAGAGTTTAGAGTGTTGCGTGATCAGACGTCCATTTAGCCAGCCATAACGTTTTGTTTGATTGGTCGCAATACAACACGAATTATGAGCACGTTAAACGGTCTTGGCATCCTCTTGCTTGGGAATGTCAATGAAATAAGCTTTCGTTCTCGCCAAGAGCCGGTGGGACGCTCTTGACACTATTCAGTCTGGTGCATTGGTCGTAAACCCACGCGCGACAGGCGCCCAGGCCCAAACGGATATCGTAGCCCGGGACATATCAGGACCCCGCTGGTAGTCTCTTTGACGCGGAGGAGCTCCCCTGTCGCTCCCAGCCCCGGACGAACCGGCCGGTAGTCACTCAATTGCGGAGATATCCAAATTGGGCCCATCGTGGATACGCGCTTGACTCGCGTGGACCCTGCGCTCCCTCGCATTGAAGGCGCATCGACTCTGATACAGACTTCACATGAAAGTGCTGCTGCGGCCACAAACTCTACTGTGTAGTAATCTCGCAACGCTTTGGCAACCAGCTTTACTGCGGCGTTTCCCGCCTGCATATTTCTTCAAAGTGATCCCGATAGCAGAGAATCCGAGTATCAGACCGTTCATGCCCCCCTAGCCACCTTCGCCTCCCGTGGATCGCACGTCTATCCAGTAGCATCTAACACCATCTCGTAAAACCGAGCACAGCAACGTCGCAGCATGTCCGCCAACCATACCGGGTCACCGAAGCCAGTGCTCCCAAACAAGGGACGCACGGCGGTTGGCACCCTCGCTCCGTACTGCCCCGAACCTTCCCCCTTTTCTCCCTCCGTTCCCAAGCTGACATCCAAGCCCGAGATAGGTGGGGCGAGCCGGCGTGGTTCAACGCTCTTGAAAGCCCATACTACAATGACTCTCACCGGAGGTTCCAAGCATACGTGCGGGATTTTGTCGACACCCACCTACTCCCGTATGCGCAGGAGTGGGAGGCCGCCGGCGAGTGCCCCTTGGCCGCCAGACTGCAGTTCGCCAAGTCCGGTCTTGCTTTCCTGGACGTGCCCAGGGAGTACCGGCCGAGGGAGCTCATGACCATCGCGGGGATTCCATTCGACGAGCTCGACGTCTTCCACGAGCTCATCCTGATGGACGAGATGGCCCGCATCCCCAGCGGGGTGCCCCTCGCGCTGGCGGGGGCGTCGAACGTGGGTGCCCCGCCCGTCTGGACGGCGGGGACCGAAGAGCAGAAGAGACGGTGGCTGCCGGGGCTTTTCACATGGGAGACGAGTTTCTGTCTTGCCATCACGGAGCCGACGGCCGGCAGTGATGTGAGCGCGATACGAGCCACTGCTGAGAAGACTGCCGATGGGAAATTTTACGTTGTCAACGGGCGTAAGAAATGGGTTACCGGCGCGCCGTGGGCGACTCATATGACTACTGCTGTACGGATGGGTGAGCCAGGTCGAAGTGGCATTTCACTTCTCGTGGTACCTCTGAATTCGCCAGGCATCACGATCAGGAAGATCCACAACTCCGGTCACAATGCGGGCGGCTCATCGTGGGTCATTCTGGAGAACGTGAAAGTTCCGGTCGATCACTTGCTGGGGAAAGAGAATGGCGCTTTCCCCATCATCATGCGCAACTTCAACAAAGAGCGCTTTATTTTGACGGTGGACTGCAACAGGCAAGCTCGAATCTGTCTTTCGGAAGCGTTGCAACATGCGCACGATCGCGAGACGTTCGGAAAGCCGCTTGCCTCCCATCAAATTATTCGCCATAAACTCACCACCATAGCGCGTGAGGTTGAGGGGCATTGGGCTTGGCTGGAGCAGATAGCATACCACGTAAAGATCCACGGCTGGCAGACCAAGGACGTCGCCAGCAGAATCGCACTTGCCAAAATCCAGGGCGGCAGAATGGTTGAACAGGCCGTCAGGGAAAGCCAGCAGATACACGGCGGAATGGGTTTCGAAAAAGGCGTGACGATGACTGAGCAAATCTCACGCGACCTGCGTCTGAAAGTCATTGGCGGGGGAAGCGAGGAGATCCTGAGCGATCTTGCATGGCGGGAAGAGCACAAACGGGCTTCAGGCCTAGGCGCAAAACTCTAGGCGCGTGGAAGGTCTGCGTCGAACAAGCTTAAACAGAGTTTATGTAGCCCTGAATCATTTTTTTTCCTCTCACGGTGATGAATTAGTTGCCAGTCTCGGACGCTCGGCTTCCCCAGTTGTCGACAGTGGTTCGATGAGGATTTGCGAGTCATTAGTTGACGGCTGTCTAGGCCTTGGCCTTCCGAAGATGTGGGCAACTCGAACCCAGACATCCACGTGTCGTCCGATATGCTCTTGAAAATGTGACAAAGATATTCGTTTGAGAGTTGTCCAATCTCAAGCTGAAGGTTCCAAGGGCAAAGTCTAAAATACGCCTCGAGATCGCCTACGCGTTGTGGTACGTGGTTGACAGTTGAACAGGCAGCTCCCCCTGTCCACGCCAGCCTCGGAACCACCCAGAACCCCGCATAACGAAACCGAGGCAACTCCATCCAAGCAACCCCTCACCTAAGCTATCAGTCGAAATTTTGTTCACCGCAACTATCATGCTCGACTGACGATCGCGCTCAATGCCCTCCCTTTCGCCATGACATCCGAAGCCGTCAAGTCGCATCCGGAGTACCAACACTTCGCATCCATTCCATGGTGCGCAAAAGTCCTCGCCAAGTTCGACTCGCCCTCCCACGTTGTCCAGGTATCGGCGAATAGGACAATCTTGCCAACCAAAGAGAACTCATATGTCGGCGGGACTCTCAACACACCGAACACCATCACCGCCTGGCTTGTTTTGCACCCGCGGCCACAACCTCCAGATTGGAAAGTCGACGAGTTGTGTTCGCTCATCACCCTGAAAGATGGCATGATCGGCTTTCCCGAGGCGGCTCATGGGGGCGCCGTTGCGTTGATTCTGGACGAGGTCACGGGCATGACGATTGTAGCACAGAGACCCGAAGGCGCGGAACCCAACAAGGACTTCCGAACGGCGTATCTGAACACGACGTTTCTCAGGCCGGTCCCTGCGCCGGGCACGATTCTTGTCAGGTCCAAGATCTCCAAGATCGAGGGGCGGAAGAACTTCGTCAGTGCGCAGATAGAAGATCAGAACGGAGAAGTTCTGGCCAAGGCAGAAGTTCTGTACATCTCGATACGAACCAAGTTGTAGAGGGAACAACTTTATTTGGACGTCGTGTTAAAGGGCAGGGTTGGCGTTGCATACAGGTATTCTGCTCAGAGGACGAGTCAATCAAACTGCCCTTGCATTCATAGACTTAGAGACCAAAGCACTTCTTGGTGCGATAGAGACAATTGACCGAAATTACTCAACGCATACCGAAAAAGCTGGAAGAGGCATCGTTGTGACATCTCTGCTTGGTGAAGTCTAAAGGTTAGGTTGTAAAACAGCGACTTTGACACTAGTGTTAAAACGACACTCCGTGCTGGAGATTAGAAGATTCCGGTTTTCGTCTTCAAAGGTACGAGTAACTTCATGACTGTACTATGATGAGCTCCATCTCATTTTGTTGTTCAGCAGCAAAGACACAGTTGATAGTTGCCATTTGGCTCTTGTCCGGACTCAACACCCCTTGGGGATTTGACAACTTCTAATTTCCCAGGTACTATGAAACCAGTTTATCTGTGTTACTATACGAGCTCATCAACCAGCTGCTTAAGCCTGGGCAAGCTTCATACTCGAAATGACTACCTCAACATTCAATCTAACCCGCGTGAGCTCCTTCCTTTTGCCCTTTTGCCCTTTTGCCCTTTTGCTACAAGATGTTGCCATAAAGATGTTCAGTTGGGGAGCTTAGCACGCACGACATGATGACAAAGGTTTCTCGAAAATTCGTGTCTTGAGTGACGTCCGACTTGTTGTGTGAAAAATGTTCTAAGGTAATCGAAAGTGGCGAACTTCTAATGTTGGTTGTGGGGGTAGTCCGAGCTCATCGTGAAATTCTCATTGGATGAAGGTGTGGCGAGACTGGAGGAGCCCAGCCCACAAGCGGACCGCCCCGCGTACAACATCACGCCAGTAGAAGCCGAAAAAGCACCTCCAAATAGTTCTAAACTAGATAGAACCACCTTGGCTGATAAATGTGAGGTCGCTTACAAATGTAGGCGCGATGTCCGTGGAAATAACTCCTGCTTGGAATATGGCTCGCTCTTTGAGTATATATCATCGATAAAAGTGCTGATGTCTAGATATTCGAGACCCAAAACAATACCAACAATCGCAAAATCCTCTGAAACTACTTTCATAACTCTTTCGCTTAGTCCGACAATAGTTTGTCAGCCTGCCCATCTGCTCACGTTCACGTACCTTTCCAACTACAACTCCGCATCCACATCGCAACCATGACCCTTCCCTACAGCAAAGTTCTTCTCGTCGGAGCCACTTCCGGCATTGGTGCTGCTCTTGCAGACAAACTCGTTGAGAACGGCATCTTCGTTATCGCTGCGGGAAGACGAAAGGAGAACCTCGACAAGTTCGTCGCCAAACACGGTACCCACAAGGCCGCAGGAGTACCTCTTGACATTCTCAAGCTTGATTCGGTAAGCCAAATTGGACTTAAACCCATGAAATTCTCGGTCTAACCTAATCCTGTAGATCCCGCAGTTCGCAGAGTCGATCATCAAGGAGCACCCTGATCTAGACTGTGTCTTCCTCAACGCCGGAGTCCAACGAGGCATCGACTTCACGACCCCTGAGTCTGTGGACCTTGATATCGTATACGATGAGCTCTTGGCAAACTACCTCTCTCACGTTCACCTCACCAAAGCCTTCCTGCCGCACCTCCAAAAGCAGAACAAGCAAACGGCTTTGCTATACACCACATCTCAACTCGGCCTCATCCCGATGAAGCGCTGTCCCAACTACAGCGGCTCGAAGGCTGCCATGCATGGCTTCATTCTTGCACTCCGAGCTCAGCTGAAGTCCACTGCAAGTAGAGTCAAAATTGTCGAGGTGTACCCTCCAGCAGTCCAGACAGAGCTCCACGATGCCAAGAACCAGCCGGACTTGAAGAATGGGCATGAGATTGGCATGCCTGTGAGTGAATTCGTGGATGAGGTTTACAAGAGATGGGTCGGCGGAGAGGAGCAGATTCCTGTTGGAACCGCGAAGCCGATGTTTGAGGCTTTTGAGAACAAGCGTCAAGAGTACTTTGGCACCTTCAACGCCCAGATGGACGAGGTTCTGGTTGATTTCACGGCATGAATAGCTAGATCGCCAGCGATGTTGAAAAGTTAGTTAAGAGAATAGAGAAAATGTGAGTGTTTCAGTTGCAAAGATACCACCAACAGCAGGCGACATAACGGCACCATTTCACATTCTTAGTCTGATGCAGAGGTCGTACAATTTTAGTTCCTATGATTTATTTGAGCTTAACTGTCAATTATGTGAAAGATTCGCCTCCTAAGTTCATTAGGCTTGATAGATAGAAAAACTAAACCTTCCTCCATGCTACGCAGTCTATCAAAAACGTCAAAGAAGCCGATTGCGAGGCCCCTTTACTACGGTCAGACGGTGCTTCGGTCATCCCATACTCACGTGAAATTGCAGGGGAATCGACCTTTCCATGTCCTACTTTCCAGCCTCGAAGAAGAAGCAGGCAGAAAGCAGCTGCAATGTACATGAAGCCGGCGAATAGCTGTGATCCGAGATAGCTCCCAGTCCCAGAGTAGATTTGTAAGGCAATTGGCTCGCTGAACGTTGCAGGTAGCACCATACTCAGCCACATCAGGTTCAAGCCGGACGGAACATGGTTCAAGCCAAGAACCTCAGCCATGAGCGGTGCGATAGTGGCCCAGAAGTTCCCTGCAATCAATCCTTCGCTGACGGCGAAGAATACTAGGAGCCCGAAGCTTTTCGCATTGACCCAAACTGCAAGAGAGAGTAGCCCAGCAAGGAACGTCATCGACGCAGCCATGTTCATCCGCCCGAGGCTATCGCTGAAGTATCCAATCAGAGGTCGACCGACGGCCTGCGCAAAGTTGAAAAGCGCACTGATGAGAGCGCCGTCGGAGGCTGGCAAGCCAATCTCAGTCGCGTAGCTCGCGAGACTGAAGATGAGGACGAAGTATCCCAACATTGTGAAACCGCCGAACCCGAGGAGAAGAAGATACTCTGCCTTCCTGAAAAGTGCAAGTTCGAAAGTAGATTGTTTCGAATCAGTCACCTTTTTACGGTCGCGTATCAAAATCGTGCAGGTTGTGTTGACGCAAAAGCCGATGATTCCCAGAATCCGAAAGGTCCATTGGAGACCGATATTCCTTATCATTGCACCCGCAGCAAGGGCATACACTCCTCCGCCAAGACCAGCCCCTGAAAGCGAGATGCCGCTCGCGAGTGATCTTTTCGTGGTGAACCACTGGGGAACGACAGCTGCGGTCGGGATGAAAAGAAGTCCAACGCCGAGGCCAAAGAGCATTCCTTGAGTCAAAAAGAGGTGCCATATCTCCGATGATAGACTGGCCAAAAGGAGGCTGGCGGTTTCGAGAACAACTCCGCAGAACATCGTGGGCCTGATTCCGTACCTCTGAACACATTTCGTTGCGACAGGCGAGATAAGTAGCAGACAAGTGAGGCTTAAACTCGTGACGAAGGCGTACTCCAGCGGCGATGAACCTGGAAAGATATCGTGTTCCAGATAGTATGTCAGAAAGACGGCGTATGCCGAGTTGAACCCCCACGAATGGCCATTGACCACTGCTGCTGCTACTGTGCAAACCCAGCCGTAACCTCCATTTGGGGGGAGGTCTTCTGTCTGGTCGTCCTGAGAGCTATTGTCATTGAAAATAGAGTTCGCTGGTTGGCGGCGTAGCTTTGATGCTGGAATAGTTGTCTTAGTTGGGTTGGTTATCGAGGTATTACTTTGGACAGGTGACATGATGGGGGGCGCTGTTGCTGGCTGGCTCAGAGTCATGCCTTGCAAATTCGAAGGGCATATCTAGAAATTTCAAGTATTTTATATGTACTTAGCACAAGACTGGAATCTTTTTAAAGATACGAAGCCAGAGGCTGGGCTCGAATTACTAGGCCGCGGCGTTTAGAAAAGAGACCGTTCTGTGGTACACCGTGAATTCCGATTCAAACCCGAACGAAAGCCGCATGGACCAATCAGAAAGGCTCCCTCAACCGCACTCCCAAAAGTTGAATTCGTTGTCAAGAAAAGTCATTCAAGAGACTAACTGGTCCTATTTCATCTACACAGGGTACCTCAAATCCTGGGATTTCCCCCGAAAGCGATGTCCACCTGAGGCCTCAAGCAAATCTCGTGGGTTCCAACTTGAAGTCAGCACGGTCTGCCATCTCCACCTTGGAGACCTCTCTGGGACCATCTTCTCCTTCGGATAACCCATTGTTGTCATGGCCTTCCTTGGCAACTCGCCACTTCCAAAATGGGGTAAACTCGTCCGGAAAGCCTTCGAGCTGATTCTTGACATGCTGTAAATCTCTTTAGCTTACATTTTGTGATATAGCTTTAATCGTGGAGACGGGGGTTCTTCGGACTATAAAAACACTTACTCTGCCTAGTATGGGAAGAAATTTGAATGCATGACCTCTGAAAACAGTGTGTCAGATTTGAAGCATTTGAATGACGGCATAGCCAATGACTTACGATCCTCCAGTGCAGATGAAAAGAGACTTTGAGTACCCAGGTACGTAGTCAATGACATACTGTGGACGTTAGTAGAAGCTCACTAGAAGGTTTATGGGCTAACTTACATCATTGTCAATGCTGTCCGTATACCAGCATAGCTGTTTTGTTTCCATTGGCAAAGGGACACGTATTTCAGAGGAATCAGATCACTTACTCTGCTATCCGTGAAGCCGAACTCGACCAACTCGGGGAAAGCCTCGGCGATAACTTCTTTCATGCGGCACAGGCCGTAAAGAGGCACCGTGTCGATCGGCTTTTCGGTGTATTTGGTACGGGGCGTTGAAATACGACTGCACGTGATAAGTTTGGATTGGAATGACGATCCTGGGGAATGCTTACAGATTTGGTTCCGTGGGATGATCTTGAAAGTTGGTGAACTAAGCAAGCGCCGTAGTCAGTAGACATTATTGTACAGTTGCGCCAAAACATTACTAACCTTGCGACCGCGGAAACCGAACTTGAGTCGGCCTTCTTTGCTGATGGGGAAACCACCGCCCTGGTAGTATCTGCAGAGACCATCAATTAGTCTGGCGAGAGCTTTATTCTATGTGGAACTCACTGATCACCGTCTCCCTTGCGGTACGACCACACTGGATAGTTGTCGGGGTGAAACTTCTCCCTGAGATCCATTCTGTCCTTGGGAATGTCGATGAACATAACGGTTCCGGCGGTGGCTTCGACCGTACGATGAGCCTCGGGGATGATAGACGCAGTCCAACTGCCAGCTGTAGATGTGTATCAGCGCATGCATCCAAAATTTCATTCGCCAATTTCATACCAGCAACGATCACAAGATCTCCGTAATGGCTGAGACCATCGCAGGTTTGAAGACCGGTCACCTTCTTGTGGCCACTCTTTTCCTCGGTGATCAACTTCTCAAGCTTGCCCTGAGGATCACCCAGGACGAACTTGATGCCTTCCTTCTCGCACAAAAAGCGAGCATAGACGCAAGCCTGGCACGAGTCAGATGTCAAAGAACGTTTGGATGGGCATAGGATTAGTCACCTTGTCTGCGATGGTGATACCAGCATTGATGTCTATGAAGCCGTTGGTATTGCTGCCATTGATCTTGTCAATTATGTGGTACTTCTCAACCCATTTGGGGTCAATGTTTCTGAGACGCTCCTCATCTTCGGCATCGCCCTGCACGGTCAAAATCAGTCACAGCACAGACGACTGCATCGACATAGGTTGCGCCTGTACATACTTTCACAAATAACATTTTTCGATGGTCAGGGGCGGTTTTGCTCATCAGCTCCAGACTTTCGGCATAGTAATCTCGCATGTCTGATCCCTCTGCAAGGAAGTAAGCCCCACAGAGGTGCAGAAGCTTGTCCTCTGAACTGAGGCCGGGTGGAAGGTCCGAGGAGGCAGTCTCAGCAACTGCTTTATTCCACGAAAGCCACATGTCTTTGGCCTCGAGTGCCAGGTTCTGGTAGCTAAACGTAGGCTTCAGCATCAACAGTCAGGGAGGGCATGGCTGGTTCATACCGGAGTTTGTCTCCATAGGCCATGCGAAAAACCTTGTTGATGTCGGCGGAGGCTCCGTCGCAGCCACTTGAAGGGTCGTAGAAGTTCTTGTCGAAAGCGCATCGGTCAAAGATTGTGATGTCCTTGTAGCCGCCACGAGCAAGCCACAGAGCTGTGCTCAGGCCGAACACGCCCGCGCCAATGATGATGATCTTCTGATCGGGGGATTGCATTGTAAGGTATGTGGTTGTCGTGAAGCCTGTATGTGAAGCTCAAGAAGAGTCTGAGAAAGAAATTTATCATACTCCAAAGCAAGGATTAAATATTATAGAAACCTCCAGCGATATCAACGGTGGAAACAGCAACATAGAAAGATCCGACTTCTCCGCCGTTATCTTGACTTATCAGTATTCTTCCGTGTTACATCATCTTCGGGGAGATTCATTTCAGGTCTGACATCAGACTAGCATCAAATGCCGACCTTTGCCTCCTTTACCCGACGCTTGGAGTTTTCAGCACAGTGATGCATACTTGCGGCTGGCAGTTGCACGTATTCCTCCGAGCGACAAGACCAAGAAGGTGGGACTATTGCAGGCCCCTGTTGGGCATCATGCGATCGTGACTGGCTCTTCGTATTCTTCCGATCAAAGTGGGTGCTGATAAGCCCAAATTTAGCTGCACACTTGAACCTCCCGTGAACATCATTGGCTGTTCGTATTTCCCCGGAGTCAGTATCACTTGACAAACGGACTGGATTCCATTCCCCCCGGCCAAGGTCGCAATTTGAGGGTAATAGCAAGTCATAGACTTGAGAAGTGTAAGTCTTAGATGCCTCCACGAACGGTTAATACAAATTACAAATGGAGGCAACTATGCGCCCAAAATATCTGGTCTCGAGCTCAATCTTCTGGAACATCAAACCAAACAAACGCCTATGAACTACGGCCTAGGTTTCATTCGAACATACACATGATGGGCTTGAATAGTCATCTTCGGCGTTTGACGCAAGTAAGGGCCTTTTTGCAGGCTCTACATAGCGCTCCGAGGGCGGTCATCTCAAACCACAATTTGCTATTCTCATCCGCGGTCTATGCCATGAGCGGTCTCCCGCCAAGTAAGTCTTTTTCAAGTATTGCATGAACCAGTGCATCGCAACTAACGAGCTATTCGCGAATGAAGCTTGGGACCAGGGGTCCTCCTCTGTTCTGCCTTCTCTGCCAGGCTTCCAGCAGCATTTTCACATCAGCTCTGGCTCCAACGCCGATGAGATTCAAAATTTTGTCTCTATCGTTTACATCGGCTATGCCTTTGGTGCAGCAGCCTCATACTTCACGAACGATCGCATTGGCCGCCTCTGGTCTTTTCGCCTCTACACTTCCATATGGATCATTGGACAGCTGGTTGCTATCCATGCCCCAGGATTGCCGGCTTTGTACGCAGCTCGTATCATTTGTGGAAGTGGCATCGGCGCGCTGTCTGTGACTGGGCCCATGTCCATCGTGGAAATTGCCCCAAGTGAGATTCGCGGGTTACTCACCTCGTGGTACGCCGTAACCATGGGCATTTCACTTACTGTGGCAACCTTTTCCGTCTATGGTGTTTACCTTCATCTGCCCGCAATCCGGTTGCAGTACCAGGTTGTTTGGTTTGCACCAGCCATCTTTATGGCACTCACCGTTTTTGCCAGCTTCTTTGCTTGCGAATCGCCTCGGTGGCTTTTGGTAGCTAACCGTCCAGAGGAGGCCCTGTCAACCTTATCACAGGTCCGCGGGTTACCAGCTGATCACCCACGAGTGGAGGCAGAGTTTCAAGAAATGAGAAATTCAATTTCGTCGGCTCTGAATGGAACCGAGGATGGGACTCTCGGGCGACGTCCAACGCTGAAAGAGGTTGCGAAAGAGACTTTTACAGTTTCGGCCAACTTGCGACGGCTCCAACAGACGCTGGTATCGTATGCGATGGCGCAGATGTCAGGTGCAAACTCAGTTACTTCATACTTCATCCCCATCATGAAGATCATTGGCGTCGAGGGCGGAGTTGGAAACACTCTCTTCTTGAGCGGTATGTATGGTTTCTCGAAACTGATGTTCAGCCTGATATCTTCCTTCTTCTTTATCGATCTGCTAGGTCGAAGGAAGTCATTGTTCATTGGGATCACATGTCAAATGCTATCACACATCTACATCGGTGCGTTCGTCAAGGTCCATCAGGAAGGCCAAGTCAGCCAGTCCGCATCGGAGGCAGCAATTGCAGCCATCTTTGTCCACGCATTCGGGTATGCGGTTGGTAAGTCATGGCCACAATTTGCTAATGATGCGATAATATCTAACTGTCTATCGCGACCAGGCCTCTTCATCCTTCCATATGTCTTCGGTGGCGAGCTCTGGCCAACCCGAATTCGGTCCTTCGGCGGCGCTGTTGGGCAGACGTTTCATTGGTTGTTTCTGTACGCCATCAAGTTCAGCTTGCCTTCGCTTCTATCAAGCACTCACAATTGGGGCGCCTTCATCTTCTTTGCTGGGTGGTGTTTCATTGCCCTTATCTACGTGTACTTGATGATTCCTGAAGTTTCGGGCCTCAGTGTGGAAGAGATTGATGCCATCTTCAGAGGCCCGTGGTTCAATGCCTACAAGCATGGGAAGACGCCCGTAATTGTCGGATCTGAGTCACCTGCCGATGAATCAAGTTGTGAACCAAGGTAAGACTTTTCCTTGCACTTGGACGGTTGATCTTGGCCATAACTGACTAAGATACCTACTGGATTAGGGGCAACAACTCGGAGTTTGCAGACGGGAACAAATGAGCCTTGTTCACTGCAAGGGTCATCATGGAGGTTTGGATGGGCTTCCGTCTTCATTGACATCTGGAAAGCACTTTTTGGCGACTTGGACATGTTGGTTGTGTGGTTGAGATAAGGATAACATCAAACCAACCTATAAGGCAATATTTACCTCCTGTTTTAACTACATGTGATGCTTTTTCATGTATGCGGAGTCGGAACTTCAGCTGTGACGTGAAATAATATCAAACGCGAGTTTGCCTTCGCCGGAGGCATGCGAAGAGCTCGACACTATGTTACCTAGCTTGTCGTTGTCGCACGTGTAGAATCTGCCAATGGGGGACCATCGATTTTCCCCACACTTGCCTGACTTGGTATATAAGTAAGTCAAGGCCACTCCAAATCCTCCATACACGACTATCCCGAGGACCCCGCGACCCCACAGCCAGAAATGCAAGCCGTGCTGAGGTGCGCACCAACAACGTCTATTCCCAGGAAATGAACAGAAAGGCAAGACGTGTCCGCGTTGGCAAGCGGACGGCTCTCGCGTGCACGTTTTGTAAAGAAAGGAGATTGCGGGTTCGTCTTATTGATCACAGACATGGAGGTTGCCGACTTGTTGATACAGCATGCTGACGGCTGTGAAGTGCGACGGCCACAGCCCCAAATGCGGTCATTGCCTTGAATCAGAACAAGGTATTGATGAATCTTTTTGATGACAATCTTCGGCATGGAAGCTAAAATGCCACCACAGACTGTGTCGTTGTTGACCCAGAGACTGGCCAGCAGCGACCGAGAGACTATCTCAAGTCTTTAGAAGAGCGCGTGGCCTATCTCGAAGGACTACTCAATGCATCGGGTTCTGGTGCAGCCCGTAACGAAAACAATCCATCTCATCAGCCTCAAGCCCAGATTAGTAGCTTCGATACAGTGTGTGCGCCGGCAATAACGGAAGTCTCAGTATTTGGTGAACCCACTAGGCCGTTCGACAGCCTTTCATCATCTTCAAGGCCTCTCACGAAGAAGACAGATACTGGACTTACTGCCGATGCCGGCATATCGGAATCTACTTCAATGTCTTTAAGAGATCCTTGTGGAAGATCACGGTATTTTGGGCCTTCTTCTACAGTTTGCTTCTCGCGTAGTGTGAGCACTGCGATGGGCATCGTTACCTGTAGTAAAGAATCAGGGCCCCTTCGTTTAGCAGGGAACAATGGGTCTTCAATGAGGTTTCCCTCTCCGAGCTTTCCTGGCAACCTGTCTCAGACCTATTTCGAAAATATCCATCCACAATATCCGATCTTGCACAAGCCAACGTTCCAGAAATGGGAGGACCATTACATGAGAGCGAATATGGAGGGTGACCAGACTCTTGTTGATGAGTCGTCTCTATTCTTCGTTCTGATGGTGAGAGCATTTCTTACCCATTCTTTTAAGCAGATTGCTAAGTCAGTCCCCCTCCTCCCGGCAGGTACATGCCATTGGAGCACTGGTTCAAAACCACTACGATATTGCTATGGTGAGTCAATCGCCCTAATTTGAAGTGTTCTCGACTAATGGTGTGCTGGCGACAGGCTTATTATAGCAGTGCCATGGAATACATGAATTCATTGCTCAGTTTGGACAACTTAACCTCGATTCAGTGTGTCCTTTGCTGTGCAGTGTTTTCGATTCGGTCTCCCGTAGGCGTCAGTGTTTGGTACTCACTGTCACTCCATTTCCGTGGACTTATGATGAAAACTAACGAGTCTTCGAAACAGGAAAACTGTAGGCATGGCTCTTCGTCATTGTATCGAAATGGGACTGCATCAGCGCACGACGGTATATTACAGAAACGCCAATACTTTGGACCAAGAGCTGTCGAAGCGGTGTTTTTGGGTGGCGTACAACCTTGATCACGCCCTCGCACTAACGTTGGGGCTCCCTCTGGGCATATCGGATGACGCGATCTATGTCGACGTAAGTTCCTCTTGGGAATGGCCACAGACATGAGGAGGTTGACCAAAGGATTTAGCTTCCCATGGACATTGACGATGAAGCAATCACGCCAACCGGCTTTCTGCGTCCTCCGCGGACTGACAGCACGTCTTCTCCAACACTTTCGACTGGTTTCATACATTCAATCAAACTACGTCGTCTTTGGAGTGAGATCAGCGATTGTCTCTACCCTCAGGTCCAGTCTCTCGTCAGAACAATGAGCACCATAGACAAGAAAGACCTGATCCAGGATATTCAATTGGAGCTAGAGGAGTGGTACGCTGAAGTAAAACCCCATGAAGTGAACCCTATCACGAATCCACAATCTCTTTATGCCTCTGGGAAGTGGTTTCAGCTTGAATATCTCCGCGCTCTACTTCTTTTACACCGCCACTGTCTCACGCCAGACCGCTCTTCTGCTCTAGGACTCGAAACGCAGCCTGAGATTGAAGATTCTATGGAAACTTGCGCCAAAGTATCCTCGAAGCTCTGTTTCCTGTTCAGAGAAGTACATGAAGGGACAGCTGTCCAAATCACTTGGAGCATGGTGCATGTGTTGTTTTCAGCAGGGCTTACCTATCTCGGGTGTCTGTGGAAATCGAAGCGAGTTCGCGAAAAAGTTCAAGAGATGGACATTTCGGCAACGTTTGAAGCGTGCCTCAAAGTTCTCGCCATCGCAGAGGACTGGCATCCTGAGTCTCCATACCGCCAGATATTCGAGAAACTGGCAAAACGTACGATGAAGATGGTTTCTGGAGGCGATGCCGATCCTTCATTTCGGAATCCTCCAAACATTGGAGCCATCAATGAAGCTTTTCAGGATGGGAATTGGTTCACTTCGGGAGAAGATATGGATCCGATTGTACTTCAGGACTGGGACAATTGGCTTGCTGACGCAACACATTGAGTTGGGAGGCTTCTCTCTACTTTTGTTTACATTTGCAGACTTTGTATCTTCAATATTGTGAGAAATCTGACATATGATTAGCGCTTTGCTATTTTTCAATAGGAGAGAGGAGTAGACAGCTTTCCTATTGAAAATACGGTGCCGGCGTTCATCGGCCGGAGTTGTGGGTCCGTGAGCGACCAGCTCCGACGGAGCTTGTGTGGGTCCTTCGGCTAGGTGGTGGTTGGCCAGTGCTTAACTCCGTCAATCGCCACTTTCTTTCCTTTCATTGACATCACGATAACCATCGCGTCGTCCCCTCGCGGTTCCATCTCTCAACCGACCATGCGCATACTGCCGACGCCTCTTGGTGCGTGGAACTGGAAATATGGCGACTAGATTTACGAGAACGTCGTTCGTCTGCGGACGCTGCCTTCGAAGTACGAACCGAATCGAGCCTAGAATCCGAGTTGCCCCGCGATTTTACTCCTCCGAACGAGCTGCCGAAGCTGCCGAACCGCAACAGAAGCAAGATGGGCCTCCTAAAGAGAAGGGTGCTATGTCACGCAGACTGGAGGAAGCTACCGAGGAAGCTCTGTTGACGGGAGGCCGTGCTGGACGACGAGCAGTCGAGGATGCGGGGTTTGATCAAGAGCTCAAGGAGAAGCTTCTCGACAAGGTTCAAACAGCCAAGTTCAGATCCGACTTTGCGTCCGCCTTTGCCGAGGCTGAGATGCCCACTTCCGCCGCTGAAGGAACCCGAATCATGGCGACAACGCAGCCCTGGACTGGCGAGGAATCGCAATCCGACACTGCCCTTCGCATGCTGAATGATGCGAGGAAGCCTCTCAAACCCGAGCTGCGGGGAAAATACCAGATCCCGCCAGTCGACATGCGGATACGGCGAGAACCGAAAGTCAACGCTGGCCAGCGCGCTGCCAATGCACGCGAACGAGCGTCGACGTATACCGGCATGGGGATGAAGGAGAAGAATGGGCTCAGCGATGCCGAGCGGGAGGAGATGAGGAAGACATTTCGTGAGCGGTTCGAGCCAGGGGCCAGAGCAATGCCGAATACCATATCTGGGCTCGCTGCACTGGCGAACGAGAGGATAGAAAACGCTATTGCCCTCGGGCAGTTCAAGAACATCCCTCGCGGCAAGGGCGTTGAGAGAGATACTAGGGCGGATAATCCGTTCATTGATACAACGGAGTACATCATGAACAAGATGATCAAGAGGCAGGAGATTGTTCCACCTTGGATTGAGAAGCAGCAAGAGCTGGCAAAGGTTGCGGGCGCGTTCAGGGCGAGGTTGAGGAACGATTGGCGGCGGCACGTCGCGAGGATGATTTCCTCTCGCGGCGGCAGCCTCGAGGAGCAAATGCAGAAGGCTGAAGACTATGCACGCGCTGAAGAGTTACACAATCCGCGCAAGAGGAATAGTGACAGCATCTCAGTGCCTACGAACTCGACGGATGACATCGTCATGGTCAAGATGCGGCAACAGGCGGCAGAGGATGCCGCAGCCAAAGATGCCGCTGTCACGGCTACGAAGGAGTCCCCAGCACCTCCGGTAGCGCCATTTCGCGATTCGGATTGGCTTGAGAGCGAACGCTCGTACATGACCCTCGCTATCGAGAACATGAACGCCATCACGCGGTCATATAACCTCATGGCACCAGAGCTGGCGAAGAAACCGTACTTCTCATTGGAGCGTGAGCTCAGTGCGTGTTACGCCGACGTCGCGCCACAGGTAGCTGGGACCATCAGAGAGAGGGCGACAAGGCCTGTCAAGCCAATGTTTGATTCGGCCGGCGCTGGACCAGCGGCTATCTTCGATCGTTTTAGTAAGGAGGGCAAGACGGCCAAGATCTACGATTCGAAAGCTCCTCATTACGGTTTCAAGGAGATGTGGAGAGACATATGGAATTGAGTACTTTCCTCCCGCATAGACAACAATTGAGCCGAACCATCTTCACAGGCAGCATATAGTCCAAGAGAACGTCATGGCCACACAACCAACGAATGTTCGATGGGATTGTTCAACTGGGCAGTGTAGACTGCGCTAGCGTGCCGCCATGCGCCACATTGTGCGTTGCTTATCGCTCTCTTCGCTTTGCTCGCTTTGCGAATTGTGACCGCATAAGGCATCCAAACGACCGTCTCAGGCAGGAAACCGCCTAAGCGGCTTCAGACCCTTGGGGAAAACGGGTAGACTAATGCTAAGCTCATGCCAAGGCCCCATCTTTCCTCGCGAATCGACACTTCTCAGCACCGAAGTCCCTTTTGCTTTCGCTGTCGCCTTTCCGCAGCGCAGATCTGACCCCAACTCTGACCGCAGCACTCGACTGCATCAGCCGTCAGCTAGGGCTGAAATGGATCTGGTCTCTCCGCGTAAGGCACCACATTGCCCGCGACAGGCATCGAATTGATGTCGAGCAGGAGTATCGTGAGGCAGTGATGGGGGGCTGTTGGCTGTTGCCTTGCTTTACGTGATATACCAAAACGAATCTAGATCGGCAAGCAACTTGTTCGTTGTGCGTCAGAGCCTTGTCTCTCACTCACTTAGCTACTGCGCTCAACTAAAAAGATATAAGAGTCTTGGCTTTCCTCATGTCGGAAAGCCTTCAATCCCACATCATCTCCAAAAGTTCTATCTCAATCTTGGGCGATATACAATCATCAAATATTCCAGCCTCATTGATACTTAGCTTCAACTTCCTCCTCGCCAAATCCACCCTTTAATCCACGCACTGCTCCGAATCCAAGTCGACGACATGGCCGTCTCAGACAAATACTCCCTCGCCGTCCTCATCATCTTCATCACCCTTTCTATCCCTACACTATTCGTCACATTCAAACATGGCGTACGAGGATGGGCAATTCTCGGATGGGGTTACCTCTTCATCTTTTGCAGTTTAAAGATCATCGGCTCCGGCATGGCCTTGGGCGACCCTGAGAGCAGCGGCGCCACAATCGTCTCCAGTGTCGGCTTGTCACCTCTGCTGCTCGCAATTTCTGGTGTTCTACATGAAGCGTTAGTATTCCATCTCAGCATATCAGACCTTGGCGCAAACCTAATGCTGCATTCTACAGTCGGTTCTACTTCACCAGCCCCTCTAGGCGCAGCGCAAACCACAAGCAAGACCTCATTTTCGTCCTCATGTTTCACATGTTCACCATGCTCGGTGTCGTACTCATCGCGATCGGCATGTCCCGCCTCATGAAGCACGCCTCTCTCGACGACGTCTCCAAAGGCTGGACCCTCGCCAAGGTCGGCGCCGTTATTCTCTTCCTCAGCTGGGTAGCTCTCGCTGCAGGTGCCGCCTTCACCGTTTTCCAAGGCTACATGCGCAGTGACGGCCGCCCTCAGAAGAAGGCCGCCGTCATGCTCCTCACAGCGGTCCTTTTCGCGCTGCCGTTTGTGGGCGTGAGAGTCATTGCGACGCTGGCCTACGTCGCGTCGGAGAACAGTTCACTCAGCGCCGCGACCGGTTCTGTGATGGTGAAGGTGTGGTTGTACCTCTTTGAAGAGCTGGCTGCCACGCTTATCCTCGTGATCAACGGTGTTTTGGCCAGGAATGTTAAGAAGCTCGATCAGGAGGCTATTGTCAACGGAGGATGGCAGACACGGCCGGCAGATGCGGAGCAACAGGCCTACGAGCGGAAGTAAAGCTGGGGTGCATTTATTATGATGATGTAGCTAGAAGGGACTTTGGTTACTGCCAGCTTTTGATATCCATTTTCACTTGTCGGACTTTGCCTCTTTCAGCTACGGTCACAAGATAGACGCAGGCCCAGATTTAGCTGCTCAAGATTTATTCTCATTGGTCACGAAGCAATAAACAACGGTGTCTTATTTTGAAGTAAGCGCCGCTGACGCAATCTCATAAGCACATTGTCACGGTCAGCAACGCTTTGTTGGCCAACTTCACTTGACAACAGACTGCTTTTGTTCAAATGCTCTCGATGGTAGTTGTATGACTTCTAGCGCGGTGATAACTGAAGAGAAATATGGGCCAATCTCGTAGGTCACATACCAAGTCACGAAACGGGTGCAAGGAATGTAAGACCAAGAAGATCAAGGTGAGCAGGTTGTGGACATCACTTCAGAACCCAAGTTCACCTCAATGATTCTGACAAACGCATCTATAAGTGCGATGAACAGATTCCGTGTGGTCGCTGCAGCAAGTTCTCGTTGGCCTGCAGCCTGTCAACAGAGTCTATCACTTCAACCAATCCTCCACTTCACTCCCTAGCCTCAAAACCTATCGACAGCAGCAGCCCTTCAACCTCCATCGACACCTTTGAAGCTTCTGACTTTGCTCTTTTCAACCACTTCCTAACGACCACGCTACCATGCCTTGCTCTCAAAAACGAGGCGTTGCTCATGTCATGGAAATCGGACCTTCCCAACCTGGCACCTAAGTTTCCTTACCTCCTGCACGAAGTCCTAGCTGTATCGGCCATCCATCTTCATCATCTCAACCCCAGCAGCTCGATCAACTACCAGCGTGTGGCATGGGGCCACCAAGCCAAAGCCTTTAGCCAGTTCCGCGATGCGTTGTCCCCGGAAGTGGCAGCACACCAAGTGCACGCCCTCTTCGCTTGCTCGGCGCTCATGTCCAACTACTACTTCGCTTCATTCGAAGACCCCTCTTCACTCTTATTCAACAGCGACCCTCCCGGACCTCCCGAATGGATTTTTCCCGTTCGTGGCTGTGCAACGCTCGTTCGCCAGCTGAGAGGTCCTTTAGAAGCTAGTACATCATGGACAGCTCTCCAGTCGTCTTTGGATACATGGTCCGTCAGCCCTCCATCTCCAGAGGGACCTGAGTGGGAGCCAGAACTTCAGTCAATGGAGGCAAAACTGTCAGTTCTGTCGCATGGAACAGACCCCAGACCTCTGTACGAGGAGGACTTCCAGCTGTTGAGAAAATGCTTCAAAATAGCTGGGAAAGCCGGCGATGCTTCGTGTAAGGTCTCAGCGATGATGTTTGGAGGCGCGGCATCCGAGGAGTTTTTGAAAGATCTGACTGAACGCAAGCGCCCTGAGACTCTGGTCATGATGGCTTTCTGGTGTGTCCTGATAAGTCGCGTGAATCAGAGGCACTGGCTGAGAAGCGACTCGGTACCGGAGGCTATTCTCGGTGTGATAGAGGCTCATCTGCCGCCGGAGTATCTGGAGCTGATACGCTGGCCTGCACAACAAATCAGGTCATCACGCATCGGTGTATGAGTGTAATAGATCAACCAAGATCAATCACAGCAATGCTGGTCTTCTGGTACCTAAATCGGTTGTGTAAACAGTCTTTTACCAGTGTCTGATATTGAGGGACAAGCTCAAGATTGCGCTTTTCATGTATAATATAGCCCAACAACACTGAACCTTGTTTTCTAGTCTCATCAATCTGCCTTTGGTAGGTGCTCTCGTCGATGGAAACGAACCATCAAAGCAGGCTTCTTCCACATGAGAAACAGCCGTGCCTGAGCCATCAAATCCACCTCTTTGCTAACCAGCTCCCAGTCATATAAGAAGACCATTTTGGCCACAATAATTTTCATTTCGAGATATGCCAAGTTGGACCCCAAGCACGCTCTCGGCCCCTTTGAAAACGGTTGACTAGCTTCCTTGTTGTCTCCATAGGATTCATCGAGCCAGCGCTCCGGTATGAACGAGTACGGGTCCTTCCAGTATCGTGGGCTGTGCGATGTAGCCCACTGGTCGACACTCACCGTAACTCCCTCCGGGATCATGTGTCCGTCAATTACGGCTCCAGGGCAGGTGCGAGGTAATCCGAAAGAAGCAGGCGAGAATATCCTCAAGCTCTCCTCAATGACGGCATTGAGGTACGGCAGCCTGGACGCAGACTCGCCGGTGATTTCCCCAACAGATCCAAACGCAGCTCGCACCTCTTCGTTCAATTTTTCAAGACGTGCTCTGTCCTTGAGCAGGTAGTAAGCCAGAGCGAGCAAGCATGTTGCCGTCGTCTCCGAGCCGCCCACGATCAGCGTGCTGGATTGGTTCACGAGCTCTGCTCTGGAAACCTCGTTCCCGCCTTTGCGCAGGATGTAGGAGAAGAAGTCGTCGCGATGGGCCGAGTCACCCATCTCAAGCCGCTTATCGAGCTTCTCCCCGGTTAATCTGTTGTGCATTGCGTACTTGGCGGCGGAGTCCTTTGGGAGCATGAATGGGAGAATTAGGTTCATGAGGGGGAGCCGCCTGCGGAGACTGCTGAGCATGTTGAAGTAACCGCCGTCGATGATGATGGAGACCCAGACGTTGGTCTTTCCTTGGCCTACTGCGTCGAAGGACTCGCCGAATGTTAAGTCGCCTGGAATGATGCACCATGTCAGTAAGGGGGGGGTTCAGCCGCAAGACCGCCGTATCTGAGGTCAACGTTGGTGGGAAAAAAGCGTATCATACCAATGATATCAAAGGTCAACCAAGTGAACGCTTCTTCCATGTTAATGCCCGGTCCCCCTGCACAGCCAATCCGCCCCAGTTGTGTAAGAAAGAGATCAACGTATCGATGAATGACAACTTCTTGGTCATGCAAGGCCTTTGCGCTGAAAGCGTGTGCTAGGTATCGTCTCTGTCTCGTATGCTCCTGAGGGTCCAGGACTGTGACGATGTCAGGTTGATCACCTGTGGTTTGGTACCACGATGTTTTGTAGAATGGCCGTTTCCCCTTCATGGTGTGACCGTAAATATCGCGGTAAGCTGGAACCGTGGCGAAGGAAAGCTCGTTTGGTGCTATTCGAACCACTTCGCCTGGGGTTTCAGACATCCATGCTTCAGCAGGAGCTATGGTTCATGATCTGTAGCAGTGACTGACCATATTTGAGGTGAGCTTTCTCCATAATGAATGGATGCCGGCCAGACGTCCATGCCAAAGCATACCATAGCTAATCATGTTAGCGATGATCTGGTTCTTGGTGTAGACCTGGTCCTACATCTGAAATCGCGGCCAATTTTGGCCCCGGGAACTTTGCCAGTGGGTGAAAAATGAGTCGGTAGATGCATATCACGAGGAAGTATGAGGCCTTCAAAAATGTTACTCGTCAGCCGGTGGGATCGGGGATGCAAAAGTTGCGCTGAAAATCACTTACCACTGCAATAGCCGAGACAGCGATTAATGCTGCCGAGAACTTCATGCTCAGCATAATAAGTGTTGATGTGTAATTCACGGATCACAGGTTTTTCAAAATTCAAGCATTGTCCGAAAGCCGCACGTTGGCTCTTTGTCTTGAGAATCAGTTTCAATGCTATGAAATTAAAGCGTATTGCGACAGAGAGATGCGGAGGCGGGTTCCTCATGTTTTAAATCTGGAAATAACCACCGAGCTGCTCCCCGCGGCATTGCCGTATTCACCACTAGAAGGCATTGAGTTTATACGCAGGTGAGGCTTAGCGGAAACCCTATGGTTACGAGTCGCGACGCGTCAAAACCTTCTTCGGCGCTGCCAGTGGGAAGGTTACCGAGACCGAGCAACATCACGGAAAAGGCAATACCTCGGTGGCTCGGGGCCAAGATGGAAGCCTACGTCAAGAAAGAGGCGACGATTACTGAATTCGATCCACGGAACTCATAGGGATACGTAAGTTCGCACGAATGATGTCAGTTGAGGCTCTTGGCCGGCGCGAAAAAGGCTGTCTTTGGATTGGAGTATGCTTCGATGCTTGGCAAAATGTTAAGATTCTTCGCAGGAATAGTCCTGAAAAGGCGCACTTGCGGCATTACAATAGCTTTGCTTTGTGACATATGCTCAAGTGAAGGCGAGCCGTAGCTCTGACTGTCGCAGGGCGCTGCACTCATCATGTACGAGGTGAAGATATCTGTGATTTGACATCGCGTTGCACCCATGATGATAGACAGCAACAGTAGTGACGGCCCCTTGTATGGCTAGCTTGACAATTTTGGAAAATAACTTCTCAGAACGTCGCCGATTGCTCATAAGACCTCCCGAGAACGCATGGCTTGCGGTACTAAATCTTGCTAGATAATTCTTATGGATCGTTAACGAAGGTTGGCTGACAATTTGACGGCTAGCTATTTGTTAGTACACAACTCCAGTAATCGCAATAAGGTTGCCCAAATTATCACAGTACAGTCCAGAAGCTCCTAGCCCGCTGATCTTCCAGAGCAATCCAACAAATAGCTGAATCATGCTCTACAACCCCTTCACTTGAAGGCGCGTCTCCGTAACTTTACGATTGGCTTAATGAGGTTTCTTTGAAGCGCTGTTCTACCGGGAAACATTGGAAAGCCGTTTTAAGGTCAATATTACTTGAGAATCACACGAATGATCTTGCATCGCCTGTAATGAATTTGAGGTAGCGCTCAAAGCCATTTGCTCCGTATAGTCAGTTCACCCAGAAACCTAAGTGCCAGCGCTGGTCTCTGTGATGAAGAAGAAAGATATCTAAACATCACAGCATGGAATCTGAAGACGTCGACGGCGTTCACATTCAAACAGCCAGAAGACAGACGCAAAGAAGACGTCAACGGCGCTGCCCCTCTCGCCAAGACCCAAGCCGTCCCCCTATCTAAATGAGAATGTCTTCAACTGCCCGTGTCTAAGACACGGATGGGCGGCAATCGGAATGCAGACCCATAATTGCCGTCAGCCGAGAAAGTCCGAATCAGCTTGTCTGTTTTTGATACAGGAGAGTTTCTGAAGGGATCATCTACTCTGGTGCTGGTGAGGCGCAGTGAAGGTTATGTCTTTGAGCTTGACGAGGACAGTTCCTTCTGTGGCTGTGTAGGAGTTGATGCTGGATCCGAGAGCTATTCTTGTAACGGTGGTCTTGAACATCATGTTCCTGTCGCGCAGAAGGGAGGAAGATTTACTTTGGGCTGCTCTGAAATGAAGGGAACCATGAAACGGGGATGGCATTTTGTCCCAATTCTCATCGCGAGAACCGATGTGTGCTCACGCGGTTATTTCAAAATGCCGTGACAACTGACCGTCGAGGGAATCGGGGTATTGCAAGAGGTGATTGGGTCTCTCATAAGATATCTACTTACTTACCCTCATCACTCTTTACGAAAAAAACATCGCGGCAAAATCTGGAGTTGCCTTCACAAACATTGTGAACTAGAGAAGTCGAGTGCCTGACATTCAAGACGATAAAAAAATGTTCGCTCTCAGCAAAACAAAAGTACTGGGCCCTAACCAGGGATCGAACCTGGGACCTCTCCCATGCGTGCTGACAGTTGTCAACCCTAAGGGAGAATCATACCGCTAGACCATCAGGGCAGATTCGCCAGGTATCTGGCTGATGCTCGTGAACCCAAATTTGCTACCTATGATCTCTTCATGCTGCTCCTACATTCCTGATCATCGTTTTGACAATTCATGTCACACCTTCAGCGCGCTCGCTGATCATCTCGTCTCCCCCAATAGCGCAAATTGACGCCGCAGCGGCGCCTGCACAGAGCGCTCTGCGCCAGTCATCCAATGCCAAGATCAGCAATTCTAGAACGCCTCCTAGGCCCCCGTCCGGCCAGCAATAGTTTCTGGATCCCGCAAATCACCCCAAATTAAACCAGCCAAAAACAAAAGAAGCATCCGCCCCATCCAAGCATCCAAGCAACGCTGCTGAGCCTCTCGATCCAGCGGGTGATCGCTCAATGCAGCGAAGAGTGATCTTCAGGAACGGGCATTTCCTACGTTAGTGTGCTTGCGTTCCTCCTGCCCTGCCGGGGCAACAAGCCCGGCCGCGTGCCATTGATAGGTAGCTAATGCTGCGCTGAACATGGCGTTCCCTGGCACATGCACCACGGGCGGATGGGCAAAATGGACAAGCACAATAAAAACAGAAACGCTATTCTTAGAGGCAAACAAATCAATCAATCAATTCAATCAATCGTCCAGGCCCTATCATCCGCTATCCGGGTGCATCCCACATGCAGCTACCGGTGCGCCATAGCCCAGATGCGGCCTTTCAAATTCTTGTACGTGTTTTCTGTTTCTCACGCAGCCTGAATGTTTGTTTGCCAGATTCTTCTTTTTCGTCAGGACCGTCTGAACTTTTTTTGTTTCTTGCGGTAAACAGCAATAAGCTTGTCCAGCATTTGTGCGATACAACCCCCCGTGCCCCCTAAAGTCCCCCCAGGCGTTCGTTCGCAAGCCTAAAAAGACCAGACGGTTTTAAGGAGTCAAGGGCCTCCGTCGAGGGAGAAACATGGCAAAACCACCGTTCCCTGAGACCGGCAGTAGCTCCGCTTCCTCGCCCTGACGAGGCCTATGACGCGTTCGGGGATCGCCACTGGTCTCTGCTTCCTCTTCCTCCTTCTCCTGCACCGCCTAGTGGAGAATCCGACGTATCGCTGAATTACCTGCCAGCTTGGAAAGAAGGGGGAATTGGAAGAACCAGCAAAGGGCAGGCAGAAAAGTGGTGATTGTGTGCCCACACCCGGGTGGGACCGGCCCTCCGTACCCGTCGCCTCTGCCCTGGAACCAGCTGGGAGCAGATCCAGAAGCCTCGCCCCCTTTCGCCAGCCCAGTTGCCAGTGCCAGTGAACCCCGGCCGCGTACGGGCCGTTGAGCGGCAGCGGCACCTTGGATCGGATCATGGGGGCCGGTCGGGAGACGTAGATGGAGCTGGCATAACCGGATTACACCGCAGCGAGTACGAAGCTCAGTAAATGAGCTGCGAGGCGCTGCCGTGATGTTCGTCCAGCATGTTGGCGGTATAATAAAGTAAACGAGGAGCAATACCGCGATGGGGTTGATGGGATACCCCTATCTGTCCAATGCCTAGACAGCAACGCTGTATGCCAGGTGGACTTCACATGGTTGACCGCCTTGGTTGATGGATTGGCTTAATCTCCAGAACCCAATGCAGCAGCAAGCAGCTTCTCAACAAGGCGTCCGTCACGGGGCTGTCATCCGGTTTCCCCATCGGACGATTTGACTGTGTTCATGCTGGCTTGCATGAGTGCAAGTAACTCGGTCGGATGGCTTCGGTATTCCGTCGTGGACAGTCCTCTCGCGGGGCTCGAGAGAGGGGTATTTCGGGGGCTAGAATATGCATGCTGACAGCATGTTGATGGTTGATTTGACAGTGAGGAGGTGTCCATGCTGGCGAGAACGAGCCCACCATCAAGGCTGTTTGTGAGACAACGTCATGGAGGGCGAACAGTGACGACGATTCTCCCGCAGACCTTCGACTTTGGGGAGCCGGTTGTGTGGTTGCGGTTGTGCTGGGACGGGTTTCGTGGTGAGAGATTTAACTTTATGCAACCTCGGGACGTGTGTGCCTCCACCGGATCTCCACCGTAAGCTTGGAAGGGGCGTTGTTTTTTGTGAGAATTTTCTTCCTGTGAAGGACTTTTTCGAGAAACCTGAATCGTCGACGAGTTCTTTTTTTCCTCGTTGGTGTGTGTCACTGCGGTACGGCAACGGAACGGGATCACCAACGAAACCCACTGACGGTATGGTGGATGCCCTACCTCACGTTAGGTCGAGTTATGTGTAGCTTCAAGAGCCAGAGAGGTTGTGTGAGTGGTGAGCGTCAGTGTGTGAGTGTGTCACTGCTGGTGCTGTACCCATATGCGTGAGTTGTTCCTGAGCGGCGTCCAACAAGAGTTCGTCGTCGCAGGTCCAGTTCCGGGTCCACGTCCCCATTCCAAGGTTCCAGACCCCCCGTGGCTGCTCTTCCCACGCTTCCCCCTCACGACAACACGCGCCAACGAGCGGGTGTACCTGGCGGCGGCGCTTGCTGCCGGCATTTGCTTGGGATCCACGGGGCGGACTGGACTCTCACTGGACGCAATTGGAGCCGACGGGCCTCGACGGGTTCAATGTTGTGTGTTCCATTCGTCCAGCGCGGTGTTTACCTGCACTAATGCCAGGTACATCGCTCCCAGCATGTACGACCAGAGCTACACATTGCTTGGTTGCGCACAAACTTCAACAGCCGCCAAAGTACCTTTTTTCCCAGTGCTGCACGACTGACGCAGGGCCAACGCGTGGTTTTCTTGCTTGTGTGAGTTCCTCGTTGGCGCCCGGATCGTCATGCTGCTCTTCTCCATCCGAAGTCCATCCGTCCATCCATCCCACTCACACACACACAAACTGGCCATGTACATACATGCATCCAGGTTCTGGTTGTGTGTCCAACTTTTCAGTTCCCAAGATGCCAATTGGCAGGCCGCTGCACGAATAGGCGGTATTACAGAGTCGCAGTAATCTGTTTCCCAGAGGCGCCCAGCTGGGAAATGCCCGGGGAGCAGCTTGGACTCGATCCGTGGCCAAGCTTTGGCGTGCGGTGAAATTACCTTCCCCACCCCCTTTTCCCGCATCACCGTCAACACATCGTCCAATCCTGCGCCTGGCCCTGGGCGTCCGGCGGTGCACCCTCCCTCCTCCTCCATGATCCATCCCAGAGTCCCAGCTGGTCACTTTGTCACTCTCCACCAGTGACTGTCACCTCGTCCCTCTCTCTCTTGTCTTCTCGGCTGGAACAACTGGGAGCAGAGCTGGACCGCCCATTGGAACATTGGAACATCTCCACATCACACCCCTCCCCTGTGGCCCCGTGTGTCTTGGTTCCGCGGTGCGTGTGTGTGTGGCCCTCACCTTCTCAAGCCCTGGAACCAAAAAAGACGCCCACCACGTCGGCTGGCCCTCCTCTCGGTCATGACTTCCTGGGCCCGCCTTGCCTCTTTAGGAGTCTGTTCCTGACTAGACAGGGTTATCGACGAGCCGTGATGGGCTGTTGGACGGCGCACGATAGAGCTGGACGCGCCTCCTTGGTGACGACGCCCCTGTCGATGCGCCTGTCCACCCCTGTCCGCCCATGTTGCTCGTTAACACCCACATCCAAGGAGGAACATGGACGGGGGGCCGCCAGAGACAGCCAGACTCAGAGTGCGCTGCGATCTGGTGTAATGAGATTTGTTTCCTTCCCTTCAAAATGGGCCTCGTCTCCCTCCCTTTTTCACTCTGCCCCCATCCCGGTTTCCCTCCTTGCTTCACGCTCCCTCTCCTTCAACCACCATCGTCCACAACTCCGCGAGTCAAATCGCTGTCACTCTTTTCGGACGGGTATCAAAAGCAAAAAATCCAAGCCAAGCCATTTTTACCTTCCCAATACATACTATCTAGCGTTCACGAGTTGACGACTCTCCTTCTCACGACGACATCCTCCCGAAACACGCAACGGTAAAAACATCCAAGATGCAGCTCATCAACAACCTCGTCCTCCTCGCGGCCGCCGCCTCCGCCCACCCCTCCCTCCACGGCCACCAGCACTTCCACGAGCGCCGCACCGTCGACGCCGTCCAGGAGCGCGACGCGACCTTCATCAAGAACGTCGCCCCCGCCGCGTCCTCCACCACCACCTCCTCCGCCGCCCCCGCCGCCACCTCCTCCGGCTCCTCCTCCGGCACCGGCGTCTACACCCCCTTCTGCTCCGGCAAGACCAAGCGCGCCACCATCGAGCAGATCGCCTACTCCGGCAACACCGGCGCCGACGGCGACTGGGGCTGCAACATGCAGATCATCGACGAGAACGCCCTGAGCCTGTACAACTACACCACCACCTTCACCTCCTCCAAGGACAGCTTCACCTGCTCCTGCTTCAACAAGATCGGCCCCAAGGGCCTGATCGACGGCGCCTGGTTCGCCGCCATCACCTTCACCGTCAAGGAGGGCGCCGACAAGCACGTCGCCTTCGAGGCCGACTCCCAGGGTTCGTGTGCCTGCGGCCCCGGCTCCGAGGTCCCCAAGACCTTCATCGGCCAGTTCGCCGGCACCTGGCTCGAGTTCGACTGGGGCTCCACCCCCAACGGCGGCAACTCCGGTGCCGATGCTTCCGTCCTCGTCGCTGCTGCTTCCAGCATGAGCTACTACGGCATGAAGGTCGCCGCCAACGACAAGACCTGCTCGTGGGTCAAGTCCGACGGCTCCAACGAGGGCGCCTACATGTCCGGCATGGAGGCCGAGGATGGTGTCGGCTGCAAGGGCTACTACACCGGCCACCTCGACGTCACCCTCGGCGACAACTTCACCGCTTAAGAGACTTGACAAATGTCTGTGGCATTTTGATGGGTTCCTAGCGGTTCCGTGACGAGGGTTTTTGAAAAAATCATTCAATTGGGTTGCGGTTTTTTCGTCGGGGAACAAGAGGAGGAGGTATCTCTCTCTCAATTGACCCGCCACGATAAAACGGAAGCCCTCGGTCACAACAACCTTCTGCTTTTATATACGTACAGCTTGACGGCGCAATTGGGAAACAACGGGGATACCTCATTCTTTTTTCTCTCGGGGCTCTTTTTGGTCCGGCGCGGCCTCTTTTTGAATATCTATATTCCACGGCCCGCCGCCAAATTTTGTTTTGGACATTTGGCAGATATCCTGGATATGGGAGAAAATATCTGGAAACATCACTGTTGGTCTCGAGCCGGGGGGCTAGCAAAGGGACGCCTTACATGAATGTTTAGTTCCCTCCCCCCTTTCTCGGACTAAGCCCTACATATACCTAGTGTCTGCTTCTTAATGCGACATAAAACTCATCCTTCTAAATATTGTTCCTCCGTACTGTGATGTGATCTGATGTTAATGATTTGGTGTTTGTCAGTGGCGCTGTGCCGTTCATCCCGTGTGTTCGTCTCAAGTGAGATGACAGCGGGGTGAGAACAAGCTTCTTCATATGTGTTTCGACCAGGACAAGGGCTGCACGTGGCTGTGAAGCTCAACACAATGCTCTTGCTGTCTGTCACTGACGACTAATGTGCTGTATGAAGGCCTTCAGCTTGGATCTATGATTGTTTTCTTTTGAGGTAAAAAGTTGATATGCCAACGCCAAACTTGGCTTTCTATGATGCTATTCTCAATGAACTCCAAGGCCAGTACGCACACGCTGCCGTTCATCTTTGTCCAGTTCACTATCGCCATGTCCAGTTCATTATCGTCGTGTCCAGTTCATTATCGTCGTGTCCAGTTCATTATCGTCGTGTCCAGTTCATTATCGCAATGTCCAAATTCCTTTCCTTTCTTCTCCAATATCCATCCCATTCAAAAAATCTCATCGTCATCTTCTCCAATGCGCAGATCGCTCATGTCGAACTTTGCACCCAACTTAGCCCGCGCCTTGCTGCTGCGGTGCCCCTCGGACTGGGCGGCTCTGCTTGAGCCAGCAACAGGAGCACCTTGTGAGCCCTCCTGAGGCGCACTTCCAACAGTAGCAGTTGTATTCTGAGTCGCGTTCTCTGTGGCAGCCTCATCCTCCGCGCTCTGAATGGATCGTCGCTGCTGAGGAGGGGAAGGAGACCCATCTGAGTGCATCGTAAGGTCCTTGAACGGCCTGCTCTTCACCTCTCCATCCTTCTCCACCAACTTCCTCGGCGCGCGGTTGGCCGTCTTGACAGGGCTGAGGTGCAGTGTCGAAGGCGTCTCGAGGGCCTCATCGTCATCCTGCACAGGCTGAATCGAGACTCCATGGGGCGGCAAGCTTCTCCTCGTAGGCGATCTTCCCCGCTGCTCCTCCACATCATCATCAAACCTCACCTCCTTCCCCTTCCCCTTAATCGACGACCGTCTCCGCTGCTGCTGCTGCGGCTGATCCGCCTTCTCCCCCTCGCTCACCCTCCGATTCGCCTTGAAGAAATGCCCAATACTAAGCGGCTGATGCTGTCCCGCCTCATGCTCACACGGGCACCCCGCCACACGGCACGGGTGGTAAATGCACATCCCCATCTTCCTCCGTCTCTTCTCCTCCTTCTTCTGCCGCCTCTCCGCCTCCTGCACCGCCAGCTCCGCCTCCCGTGCGCGCTGGTTCACCGACGCGCTCGTCGAGACGTACAGCAGGTACGAGAGCACGCGCACCCGCGTCCCGCACGGCGTGACCACCAGCACCGTGTCCCCCTCGCCGTCCGTCTCCCACAGGTCCGGCACGAAGTACACCCGGTGCTGGCGGAACACGCAGTCGGCGGTCGTGACGTTGAGGGTGTGCGCCAGGTCGGCCGGCATCTCCGCGGCTTCGCCCCAGGAGGAGGGGATCCAGGCGGCGTCGTTGGGCTGCGCGTTCGGGATGGGCGCGGGAGGGAGGCGGGCGGATGCCGGCGGGGCGTAGGTTGTGGGCGAGGCGAGGTAGTCGGAGAGGAAGCTGGCGACGACGGGGGTGGTGGTCGGGTTGCGGCGCGGGGCGGTGTGGCCCCAGCCGAAGGGGGAGTCGGCGCCGGGGAGGGTGAGGCGCTGGCCGGAGTGCGGGTTGGAGGAGGACCAGTCGGAGAAGTAGGCGGAGGAGGAGGGGTTGGTGGCGGATGCGTAGTCTTCGGAGGAGTAGTATTCTTCCTCGTCGTAGTCGTCGTCCTCGGTTTGGGCGGTCGTGGGCTGGATGCGGCGAGGGGCGGGCATGGGCGTGTGAGGGCGGGTGACGGCTCGAGTTGGGACTTGCTGGGTGTGGTTTCCTCGTGGCATGGGAGCAGCGTAGGTTACGCGGCCGCGGCCTCGAGGGGCGACGGGGGCAGCAGCCGGCACTGAGGAAGTTGTTGCGAGGGCCATGGCTCCTTGGCCGGCTGGGTTGGTGACTTGAGGGCTAGGTTGCAGTCCGTATCGCATCCGCGAGGGTCCTCCTCTTCCACCTCTCGGACGAGCCGGCCAACGTCCTGCTGAGCTCGTAGACGGACGTCCTGAGACGGGTGCCGGGTTGCCGGCGGCAGGGTAGTTATTGATGCTGAGGGTATTGGTAGGGACTCCTGCCCCGAAGGCGGGAGGAGGACGGCGCAAGTTTGACGAGCTGGGCCGAGGAGGGGCCTCCATCAGCGCAGGGAACCCAGGAACCGCGGGTGACGGGTCGTAAAGGGGTTGGAAGGAGGCGCGGGGGATGCGGTAGACGCGGTCGCTGCGGCGGCGGACGTTCTCGGGGATCGGCTCCTGGGGGAAGTCGAGGACGAGGCAGTCGTAGCAGGTGACATCCTCCGGGCCTTGGATAGCCATCCAAGGGCTGTCGCCGCAGGTGGCGAAGGGGAGCCCGTTGGAGACGACAGCGTGGCAGGGGTCCTGGATCTGGGGGAAGTGGACGGGGAAGCCGCAGTTGATGCAGAGCGATTGAGGGAGAAGTGTCCAGCACATCGTGAGGGTTGTTGCTCGTGAGAGGAGGAGAGGGAAGGAAGGTGGTGAAAAGTTTGCGGAGGTGAGGTGAAGTGAAGCTGAAAATAAGAGGGTGGAGCTTGAGAGAGGTGAGGTTGAGACGGTGCCTAGAGGGTATTGCAGGCAATTAATCAGAATAAAGTCGAAGTTAAGACGAGAAGGGTTGTGATTTCTCCGGTAGGTGTCTTCGGAGATGGAAAAGGTTGAGAAAGGTGAGGCAATCAAACAGATTAAAGTCGAAGTTTAGACGAGAAGGTTGTCCGAATACGTCTGTGTATGGAAAGGCTAGAGTGTGAAAGGGTGAAGTTGAGGACCTCAAGGTCAGGTGTAAGTGAAGTTGGGACGAAAGCCAGAACAAGTCAAGATATCGTGAAAATGAAGTTGAAGTTGCGATGTTGCCTGCCAGAAGCTGTTTGATGACGAGAGAAAAACAAGTCGAGGGTGGGATCGAGGTAAGTTTTATGTCGAAGTCGAGTCGGGGGAAAAGAAAGAAGCCTTGAGCTTTGTGTTAGTTCGTGGCATTGTTCTTCGAGAGAACAACGACTTGATCAATGTGCAGGCATTGTCGTCTCCATGTTGATGTCCAGGCAAAGAAGAAGGGTTGCCTGTCAAGGCAGTCGTTCAAGGTCGGCTTTCTTTGCGCTGACCTTAAAGGCAATAAAGGTACAACCAGGGTCTTTTCAAAGATAATGACGAACAACCTTTTGTAGCTTTTCAAAGTTGACGGGCAACAATTTTACTTTCTTAGGCCCTTGACATTGTCTCCCGACTCGTGAAAGAAAGGCTTCGGCTGCCTCAGGAAGTCCGGCACAGGCATAGACAATGTTGTTGTTGCTCCCGTGAAGGTAGCAGGTCCTCAGAGAGAAAGACATCTCGCATCCGTCATCGTTGTCTTTCGAGATCGTCCGTCCACAATTTGGCGCAGACACAGAGAGGTTGCTAGCAGACATACTCAGACGGGTTGAGGTACTCACGACATCACCAAGGCCACGATAGGTTATAGGAATAAAATGCAGCGGCGTAAGCGGATACACATGTCGCAATTGAACTTCCAATACCAATTGGATAAATAAGTCAAAGAAAGACAGTCGTGTCCGTGTGACGGTAAAATTCGTAGCATCTAGGTCAAAATTGCAAAAAGTCGACGTTGGCCTGATTCGAACAGACGCTCCCGAAGGAACAAGATTTCTAGTCTTGCGCATTAGACCACTCTGCCACAACGCCAAATGTGGAAAGCTGGAGGATCCCAGTTCCGTGACTGAGCGTGCGAATCATGGGCCAATGTAGCGTGACGAGCCCTTGCCGAAGCGAGTCAAGCCAGGGGTGAGCTAGCTAGTGGTGGGGCGGCAGTCGAACGACGACTCTGCGCTGACTTTGACAACCACGGACACAAACTGACCATAAGTATGAATTGACAGTTGTTGGCTTCTATGGAAAGGCTGGGAAACACGGACGAGATCGGGGCTGGGATTGACGATGTGTCAAAGACGGCGCCGGCCCCGGGTCTCGATCCGACCGTGCTCACGGCGCTTAATGCTTGATTTCAAGATTATGGACAGATGCCCCCAGCAAGGCGGTACAATATCGCAAATACGACCAATACAGTAAAAAAAGTGAGCGTTCTATTCAAGCAGAAACAATATCTATGAAAAACAGAAAACCTACCAAGAAACACCCCAATACGCCACCCTATCGCGACGTGCTGCGCTGCCGCCGTCTAACCCTAGCATCCTCCTCCCGCATCTCCCGCTCCCGCGCCGCGCTCTCCGCAATCTCAACCGCTCTCCGTTCCCTCTCCGCGCGCTTCTCCGCGTCCTCCTTCAGATGCCGCTCATGCGCCGCATCATAATCCGTCTCGTCCTGCCCGCCCACCAGCGCAATCGCCAGCTCCCGCGTCGTGCCGCGCACATGGTCCACGACCTCCTTCTTCGCCTCCATCAGACACTTCACAAACGCCTGCACGCCCGCGTTGCCCATCGCCTCGGGGCCGAGGTGCCGGTAGATCGCCTGCTCGATCGCGCTCCACACCACGTCCGTCTTCACGCCCAAGCCCGCGATGACGTGGTGCACGCCCTCCCACATCATCGTGTGGCAGCGGCCCAGCAGCGCGCCGTGGGCGCATTGCGCTTGGTATTCGAGGTCGCGGATGTGCTTCTGCATCGTGTCGGAGTACTCGCCGCGCTTCTCGCGCTCGGCTTCGGCGGTGAGGTAGGCGAGGTCGCGGCGGTGGGTGCAGGACGGGCAGATCGCGGGGCGGCGGGCGTAGAAGTCGTCGCGGTTGACTTTGGAGGAGTTGACGGACTCGAAGCCCCCCCAGACGGCGCGGCAGTTGAACTGCGGCAGGCCGTTGAGGGTGTAGCCGCCGCACTCGTCGAGGTGCTCGTAGCGCGCCCAGTAGCCGTCGCAGCCGCCTTGGGAGGGGGGGAAGCAGCGTTGGAGGGAGAAGACGCGCATGCACATTTTGAGGATTGGGGTGGGGGAGGACTGACTTTTTGGTTTTTGAGTTTGGGTTTTTGGAGGTTGCAGTAGAGGATAACTGTGGTGGTGAGTTGGTTATTGTTGTTGATGGTTGTGATTGCTTGATGATCTGGATGACATTGATGGCGAGTTCTGGCATGGATTATAAATGTCCTCGACGAGACGTCGACAACTTGTTCCATGAGTGAACATGTCAAAAGATGGTGAACAATCAAAGAGTTCAGTTATGTGCCTCGACTAAGAACTTTTAGTCGTCGGCTCGACAAGTCAATTGTGCGTCACAAAGGAGCTTTGAGGGCATTCACACCCAGCCGATGCGAACAAAAGGCCAGCGGTTGTTCATGCCGAACAAGAAGACCTCAAGGGCCATTGTTCCACATTCAGTATGCGCCGAAGCGGCTGGTAGAACACAACTCATTGCCGTAAGCCACACTTGCAGCTTCTCATGAGAATGTATCAAAAACAAAAGAGGTATCCAAAGAGAAGCTCGAGATACCGCAGGGGATATCCCTCCGCCGCTCATCAGCCCTGCCACCACTGAGCTCTGCACTCACAGCAGCTCGAATCACCGGCCGTGAACTTTCACAAGAATAGCCTCCATCAACTCTCCGAGATCCTTCATCCCAGGCACGCCTCGGAAGGCTGACGTCGGCATGTACCGAGAAAAGCCCTCCCCTACGCAACGCGTCGGGGGGAAACGATCGGGCGCGTCGCGGGTAGATTGTTAGAGCGACGACGGCCATGGCTCCCGGGCCAAACGGCGCGCCCGCCGGCGGACGCCACTGGGATCTAGCAGCGAGACGAGGCGTTACAGCTGAGGGGTCCTGTGACGGATGCTTGTCTGACATGTCGTTGGCGGAGAGGTCCCCGAGGGCAAAAGGGTCTTTTCTTCTTTTGCGGGGTGTCGGAGGATAGGCTGATGAACCCTTGCGTTGGAGCGTAGCCTGGGGGCCAGCATTGAGGAGGACGACGGGACGTGGATGCTTGCACAGGATTCGATGCTTCCTTCCCACTCGGGACGGTTCCGGCGGCTTGGGGTGAAATGTCGTCGGAAGGAGTCAGCCGCGGGTCGTCAGTGCGGGATGGACGATCTCGAGGTCCTGGTGATTGATGCGATGGATGAGACGGAGGGGGGATGGCGAGACTCGGATGTCTCGCCATTGGGGGCAGACGGCGTTGATCAAGGGATGTGGGCTGTGGTTCAGCTGGCTTGGTATTCGTTGCTTTCTGGAGCGAGGCGGGTTGGGGACGATTGGAAGCGAATGTTGGGATGATGGCATGATCTGCAAGCTCCCGTTGCTGCGACGTGTAACGGATGGATGGCAGATTGTTGAAGGTGGATGGGGAGAAGGGCCGCAGTCCGTTTACAGTGTATTTGGAGAAATCTCCCGGTTCGGATCTATGTGAGTCGTCTCGTGCACACTGTGCAGGCATCTCCATACCCACGAGTGCCTCATCCATGCAATGTTGTGTCCCCGTCTGCAACCCCCACGATCCGGAAAAATAAAGGAGCAAGGCAGCTTCAGTCGTGGCTGGGACATCCTCCAACCTCAATTCGAATGAAAATCCTGCATGGCAGGCAAGGCGGAAGGCGGCGTCATGAGACGTGCTGTTTTCGGTCTGGAACCACGTGCAAGAATGCTGATGTCTCTCTTTTTTTGCCCGTTTCATTTCCCAGTTGCTCGGTGTATTTGCGGTTTCAATGTGAACTGTATGCGTGTGTGTTGTCCCCCTGGGCTCTCTCTGTCTCTGCTCTAGTCTGAGTCCGGACATTTGTGCGTTCCAGAGTCAACTCCAGAAAAAAAAAGAGTCCCGGGCAACTGGAAGCATCCAAAGTTTATGGGACACGGCCGGTGAGCACGCGGTGAGCGTTGGGGTTTGAGACGGGAAGTTAGACGGTGCCGTTCACGTGGCAGAGAGTGAGAGAGATGGGAGCAGATGCATGCATCGCTTCGGGGAGGTTGAAGATGGGGGCCGCTGATATGGGTCCCGTTTGTCTTGTCAATGGATCCATGGACTTGGATGGAGACGCTGGATGGATGTGGATGTGGATGTGGATGTTCGCGGCCCAATCAGGCCCCAGTTAGATTGCATCGGAGCGTTTCTGATGTGATTGCGACCCGGGTTGCCAGGCAGAAGGAGGGGAATGAGGGTGCACTGTTGAAGCAAGCGACGCTCATTGTCTCGTCAGTATCTGCCTATCTTTGATGAAATGGCCTTGGCTACTGGGCATTCAGGATGCAAAGTCCCCGAAGTCGTGCAGGATGCAGCCAGGTCAGGGGCCGACCCAAGGCGAGGCAAACCATATCTGTACCTATTCATCAGCACCTACACTAGCAGGACCCCAACGATCCAAGATGACGCGACTGACATCCACTGACTGCAGGACGCCAGTCCGGGCGGCGGAATCGAGTCCTTGGTCCCTGTCCTTGGGCATTGGTCCCCTTGGTCCTTGGTCCTTGGAACGGCCGGTACGTACTCTTTTTGAGTGAGGTGAGCGCCCGGTGTAAAGGGAAGGCACGCACGGCTAGCAGGTGCAGCTTCTGGGTTCCAGTCAGTTTGGGGGTCCCAGCAGCCGGTTGCCGCCAGCCCAGACAAAAAAGACGTCGGGTGGGAGCTGGAGGCATGCGCCGGGTTGGACTGGACAGCAGCGATTGGAAGGTGGGCAGCAATACCACTGGAATACCACCTTACCTACCCAACACCAAATACCTACCTACCTTAAGGTAACCAACCCAAGTAGGTAAGCAGCCGACTGCTGCCTTCTTTTTTTCTTTTCTTCCATCCAACTGCGACAATCTCCCATGACGAATGTCGCCCGCACTTCTTCTTCCATCTGACACCACCGCACCAACCCTCTCGCCCACCAAGCGCATACACACTCTCTTTCATCCCGAACAGACTGCCCTGAGCAAAACTATGACTGCGCCCCGGCCTGCAAGGAGATGATCGCGTCTCATACAGGAGGCTGAAGACTGATCTTCCCCGTTGACGTCGACTGCACGCCTGACACCAATAACCCACCCACACTCACCTACCCTCTCTGGGCTGCCAGCATAGCTTCCCGTCCGCGATATCCCTCGATTCCGACTCCGACTCTCCGCCCTGTGCTCGTTTGAGCTGCCTTCTCTCTCTCCCTCTCCCTCTTGTCTCTCTACCATTGCTTCCTGTCCTGCGACCACCCGCCACCCCTGCGCCCAGTGGATTGGATCACTTCTGGTCCATCCATCCACCCCAAACCCAATTCCGCCGCGATGCTTTCCCATCTGCGGTTCCATCGACGGGGGCAATCGAATCCCACCTCGCCCAACCCTGAGCAGTCTTCTGCGCCCGCCCCGTGGGACCCCTCGCTTCCCCAGAAGTCTCCCTTCGTTCAAGATGCCGCCTTAAGCCCAGACGCCCGGTCGCCTGCCGCCACGACAAATTCCTCGCTGCCTCCAACACTGCCGCCCATCACCCGTGTCACCTCCTCCGGCTCCGAGTCGCCCTCGCCTCTTGACAGACCCTCTGTCGACCCCAAGTTGACGTTAGAGACATACGCTCAGAAGCAGCAGCCTGCGCCTCCCCCGGTGCGCTCTCCGAATAATTCGCAGTCTGGCTTCGTCGGTGGTGTCGCCTTGCGCAAGCAGCTCGACCAGCGTCAGCTCCTACAGCTCCAGAAGCTCCAGCAACAGCAGCAACAACACGAACAACAATTACAACAACAACAAATGGCGACGCTTTCGCCCGATCCGGCGGCCAATACTGCATTCGACTATGCCAGCCACGAAACTCAATTCTCAAAGTCGAAGCCCGCACCGCCCCCGCCGATAAATACCGCCCCTCCAACGAGACCCCCACCACAACCCACGAAGTCTTCAAAACACAGCAGCTCCTTCGCGACGCCCACCGACCTGCACCAACACCATCCCAGCCCGAGTCAATCGCAGTCTCCCGCCCCGAACTATGCTGCGACCGGACGAAGACCCGCAGGAACGAGACTATCGAGCGAGCCGACCAACGTCCGAATGGCCAAGGATAGCGCTGAAGCCCCCAAGGGCAGGAAAGGCCTGCCTTTTCTGAAGAACCCGATGTCGACACTGCTTATGAGGAGGAAAACAAGCCAGAATGCGCCTGATCTGTCGCCCCTACCTCTTGGAGGGAACAGGCTGGGAGAGCCCTCCTACGACCCGCGCATTAGAGGCACACGAGTTCACGACTTCAGCGCCCCGCGAACGAGGAGAAGCGTCATGAACGACTCGTCTAACGCTGCGTCGGGCGCAAAGCCACAGCCTTCTATACCCGAAGAGAAGCTGGACTTAGGCAAGACTTCATCCAGGGAAAGTGCGGCACCCTCTTCATTCCAGGGTAGGAACATTAGCAGTGCTTCTGAATCTGGTCGGTCTGGCTCCGTCAGCGTCATCTCCCAGACAGTCGCAGGGTCAAGCAGCGTCGCATCCACAAAGGCAAGGAGTAGCATGAATCTCGACTCCAAGCCTCTGCCCGATGTCCCGCCTAAGGACTCGACGGCATCGTCATCGCGGTCTGCTTCTGTTGTCTCAAAGAAGCCGTCTGTCAGTGCTGCATCCATTCTGTCCAAGACATTGCCCTCCACCAGAACGGGTCGCTCAAGAGGCGCCTCCCTGTCTGGTCAGGATGTGCTCTCCTCCGTGCCCCGCCACATGAAAAGTACGTCTTCTAGATTCAGCTTCGATATGGTCGGTGCCGCAAAAGCGGAAAAGTTGCTCGAGGAACGCCACCGCCAGCGAGAGCTGGAGAGGAAAACGTCTGATCCTACTCCCAACCCGAACCGGGATTCCAGGTTTGACGATTTTGACGACGAGTTCGATTACGACGCCATGATGGACGACGATGGCATCGAGGAGGAGATACCCATGAGCAACGATTTCGACGACTACGAAGAGGAGTTTGACGCAGGAGGCACAGATCCCTTGGGTCTTGACGGCGAGGAGGACTTTGATGCGGGCGGGACTGATCCGTTGGGTCTCGATGTCGTGCCAGAGGTCGAAGTTGAGATGGACGAGGAAGACGAAAATGACCCGGATAATGATCAGGAGAACTTTGCAGGCTTCGTCTTTCAGCGTTCAAACCCTGCATCTGCGCTGACTAGCCCACACAGTGCTGGTTTGGCCTTGACACCAAGAGATGCTGATGGGAGGGTCATCGGCTTCGCCCTCTCAAAGGATACGCCGGACCTGAATCCTTCGTTATCTCCCGGCTACTACCCTAGCCAAAGCATGGACTCACAAATGTCAGAACCGGCGGATGGACTTGCTATTCAGGGATTGAACATTAGTAACAAGCCTCAAGAAGAGCAGCCGAGTGAGGAAGAACAGCAGGATGCGCTGCTGGATCAGAAGCCACACGAAGCGCCACAGAACAATCAATGGTTAGCACCTGCGATGCCCCCACCACCGCCGCCGCCGCTGCCCAAAAAGGATGACCTTTACTTCGATAATGGTCTCTTGGACGAGCTTGACTTTGCTGGCGAGGGCGATGGCTCCACATTCGACGAGTCGATTTTTGACTTGGACGACACAGATCAGTACGGCCGGCCTCTCCCCGGCGTATTCGCCAAGTTCCAGGCTGCTCGAGCTGCGTCCAACGCCACTGCTGCTCAAGAAAGCGTAGCCCGGGATCCCGCCGCGGAAACCGATACTGCTCAAGAAGATGCTGTCCAGGACACCAACGGTCAAGAAGGTGCTGCTCCTCAAAGCAGCAAGAGGGTGTCGGACAGCACTTCCAGGCTCTCCGCTCAGTCCAATGCAACAGCGTCAACTGCCCACACGTCTCTGAGTGTGGGCATGCCAGCTCCGTCCACCGAGGAGTCGAAGAGACAAAGCGAAAACCTGGGTCAAGAGGAATCGTCTTCCGCCATGACGTCAAGCTTTTCAAACGTGGAGCAGGGCAAGATGGAGGCTTATCAGGCCGCCCTTGCTGCAGCTGCATGCGAAGCTGCCGCCAATGGCAAGTTCCGACGAGACTCTTCGCCGCCTCCTAGCGAGATCATGTCGCCTGGGGCAGAGTCGTCCAGCCTGCCTCCTCAAGACGACTACCCCTTTGATGACGACGATGACAATGGCTTCCGTGAAGACCTCGATGACTACGACGTTGACTACGACGACTTTATCGCAGAAGCAAATGCTAGTGCCCTTGCCAACGATCAGGACGGCTGGTACGGTCAAGAATTCGGGTTTTACTCGGCGCCGATTGAGGGGCGTCATAGCAGAGACAACTCGACCGGGTCGGAGGAGAAGCCGTTTGAGTACGCGAACGGTGGCTTCTTTGGGCCCTCGGGTGTTGGTCGGAGCAAGTCTGGCCGCATGATCTCGCGGGAGCCGAATTTGACGCCCATCACTGAACGATCCGAATACTCCAACCGCAACTCGATTATGAGTCTAGGCATCCCACCAGGCATTGGCTCTGGGCCCTCCAGTCTGCAAAGTCCGGGACTGGCGCAGCTTGTGATGATGGCTGATGGCGAGGATAATATGAGTCTTACTGCCCTGATGAAGTTGCGTTCGAGGGCTTGGGGTGGATCGCAGGCCAGCTTGGTCTCAAGCCGCGAGGGCTCTCCTAGATCTGAGAGAGGGGACGGCGCGAGCTCACCATGGGGCCCGGCTCCAAGCCGCGATATCTTGGGCATTCACAATGGCCACGTCCGCAAGAACTCGGCCTTTTCGATCAGGAGCCGTGACATGGACTCGGACGCGGGCAGCGGTGCTGGCTCGCCCACGCTTACCATGTCCATGCCCACCCTAAGCTCTCCGACTCCTCCGATGCCTTCCCTGAACCCCGCTAGCCCGGCCGTCGCCGTGAATTCGCCCCATTTCACCCACAGTTCTGCGTTCGAGCCGGTGATGGAGTCGGAAGAGGTGGATGAGCTGTCAATCTCAAACTCCATCTCTCACTCGGGGTTGTGGATGAAGAGTCCCGACACCGCGATGCACCCCAACCTGGTTCCCCGAACCGATCCAACGCCCCAGCGCAGGCCCGGCATGGGACACAAGCACAAGGGATCCGCCGATAGTATATCTTACATTAAAGAGGAGGATGAAGGCGAAACAAGATGGGTGTTGGAGCGACGCTTCACCGCCGATAGCGGAGAGGTCGAAGTCCAGCGAGAGGTTGTTGGCAAAGGCCACATCTAGGAGGAGCCCTCGCTGCTTTATTTCGATACCCTGCAGCTAGACGAGGAATCCGGCGTTCACCAGAAACGCCAACGAAGGAACGAATGATACCAAACACCAGCGATGGCGTAATTATTTTGGAAACAGGATACCTTTGGCTACAAAGGACCAACAGGAGTTAATAATGGTACATATATAGAGAACAGAGCCCCGGCTATGCATCATAATGCGATGTAATGTTACGGGGAAGGCAGCATTGCCACGAGCAATGAGCCTGCAATAGGATAATTGAAGAATGTATACCATTCAAGCACAAGTCTCTGTGTGCACTTGATGGAGAGATCACTCATCCCAAGTTACTAATTTCATGGTATTGCTCGTCTTTTGGAGGATGCTTCTGATTGAGCGGGGATGACAGGATAAACCGCGTCTCACAGACACATCGACCATGTCGAGTTCATCCGATGTAAGAACACACCCAACCCAACATCACGATGTCTCTTAGTAGCGGCCGTATCACAGGGCGTCGTTCTCGTTCGGCATCAATCAATTGATGGGAATTTCTCCATCTCTCCCTTGAGCCAAGCCTCCCAGACGCATTACACTGACTCTCACATGGCCTCTGGCCCGTTCCCGATCCAACCCTGTCGCCACGCTACTTTCTTCGATGGACGTAGGGATCCGAAGCGCTCCAATCATCTCATACCAACCGCGTCCAAATTCCCGGGCATCCCAAGAAACACCGAGCCACCCACCTAGTCAGTGTAAGCTTATTTGCTCGCTCGCCCCGGAGAATTTAAGCTTTGGACGTCCGTCCGGGGGAGGGGTGTTGTGCCTGGCGGCCTACGCCGGCACCTGCGGGACGCCCCTGTCTTTGGAGACCGCTCATCGACTGCCATGATGTGGTGTAAGCTGTTTATGCAGACGCGGTATCTTGCGCGCGCGCGTGTGTGCCTTTGGTGTTAGTCGCAGCAACCGGCATCCGCAACCACCACACCCCGCTCCGGGCCCAGTCTCCGTCGCGAAATCCCACCAATCCCCCGCCCTCTCCGATATTGCGGACCTGGACCATGGTCTTTTCTGGACCTGTACTCCGGCCGCCGGTTTGCAGCCCTTGAAGTGAGGTCCTGCCTCCTTGCACGTGCGAAGTCTTGGGACTGGGGAGGTGAAGTTGCCTGCTGAGAGTCGCCAGCCGCCAGACGCCTCCTTCACCACAATGGACCTCCCAGACCACGACCTCACGCCCATATAACCCCCTCCCCGTCCCTTCCCTCCTCCGCCATCCTCCATCTCTCCCACCCTCGCCAAACCAGCCCCCGGCGCGCCCGAAATGAGACTCCGCCCCCGCCGAACCGCCCGCCGGGGCCGGCGGCCCGGCACGGGCACGGCCGGGCCCAACCCGATCCGCCGCCCGGGCGGCTCCGACCCGTTCCTGACGTACTCGGGCGACGGCTACTACTACCTCCTCTCGACGACGTGGTCGACGGTCGAGATCGCGCGGTCAACGACCATCGACGGGCTCAAGACGGCCGCCAAGAAGGTCGTCTACTCGTCGGGGGACGCCTCGCGCTGCTGCAACGTGTGGGCGCCCGAGGTGCACTGGCTCGGCAACCGGTGGTACATTTACTTCACGGCGGGGGGGAGCGCGAATCTGGATAATCAGCGGATGCATGTCCTTAGAGGTGAGTTGCAGCAGTCCCGCCATCCGTGGAGACGGAGACATGAACGAGACTAACGTGGGAACAGGCGGCACGACCCCTTGGGACGACTACACCTACGTCGGCCGCATCGGCGCCGACGAGTGGTCCATCGACGCCTCCGTGCTCCGCACCGCCTCCTTCGGCAACTTCCTCATGTACTCGTGCTTCCACGGTGCCGCGTACCAGTCCATCTGCATCCAGAAGCTCAACGACGACAACGTCTCCACCTCGGGCTCTGTGTCTTTGATCTCGCAGCCGACGCAGGCCTGGGAGAAGGTCTCGCACCCCGTCAACGAAGGGCCCGCGGCGCTCTACTTTGGCGGGAAAACCTACATCGCGTACTCGGCGTCCTACTGCTGGAGCGCGAGCTACTGTCTCGGCCTGCTGACCTGGGATGGCACGACGAGCCCGCTGAGCGCGAGCGCGTGGAGCAAGGGGAACGGGTGCGTGCTGAGTAGTGGGAATGGGCACTATGGCACGGGGCATAACAGCTTCTTCCAGAGCCCGAAGGGGGACCAGACGTGGATTGCGTACCATGCGACGGCGAACAGCGCGGGCGCGTGTGATGATAGTCGGTATACGATGGTGCAGATGCTGGGGACGCATAGTAATGGCAGTCCGAACTTTGGGACGCCTGTGGCGTTTAGTTATGTGTATGGGGAGCCGAGTAAGTAAGGGGGTTAAAGGGAATAAGGATAGGGAGAGGAGGGGAGGGGAGGAATGAGATTGGGGTTTCTTGTACATACTTTCTTTGGGACTTGAGTTGCTCTGCGGTGATGGCTTCGGGTTCATTTTAGGGTCTGAAGCTGCTGCATGAGCATGGCTCAAACGTATTTGGGTACAATCGTGTATATGGACGTCGTCTCGGTCTCAAGTAGATGGAGTAAGGACTTTAAGCTGTACATGTCCCCAGATCGCTGACCTACCGGTCTGACCTTATCCTCATCAACTTCATCGGCCGCACGCAGATCGAGAATGTATATATAGGCCAGCCTCTTTTTTGGTTTCTTCGAGTTAGCCCCAACACAGTCAGATTAGGGAAACTCCTTTTTTTTCCCCGAGAAGCTCAGTGCTGTGTGCGACTATTCCAGCTAGGAGAAGTCACAGGATAGACGAATTTGAGATACACTCACAACGTTCAGCATATTGGCGATGCCTTCTTTGTCGGTCATTCGCGTTCCTTGCGTATTCAAAAGCGACTCATCAAGGAGAGCCTGAGCAAAACCATATGGTGCCTCTTCCTGTCAGTCGATCTCTGTGGGGACCTTGAGCTCATGTACATAAAGTCTTGTAACCCTTTGGGAGGAGATCCAGGAGTCGCAGGCTTCATTCGTGCGTTGTTGAGGGGCAAGACTCTTTGTCGTGGCTTCTTAAATAGGAAGCAGTGCAGTTGACCGTCAACACAAACTTTTAGGGTAGCGATGGTCCGTGGCGCTTGGCAGAAGTCCGTGAACGTCGCCTACTATGTTTTGAGTATATAATGTAACAAAATCAAAAAAAGGTATGGGGAAAACGGGCAAATGGGTCTCTGTTATTTCCCTGGTGCGAAAAGATGCGCTTGGCAGTTGACAACAGTTCTCGAGTGAGCATCCTCATATGCGTCACCAGCTCATCTGCTCGACATGATTAATAGCTGCGTATTGTCCTTGGGATCCGGGGCTGTCGGATGAGATGTGTGAATACGTTGGGGGTGGAGCGGTCGTAGTTTGATACCTTCTCAACTAGCTTATCCCACCAATTAGGTGTATGATAGACGAACCGGATCTTTCTCTTGTTCAAGTAATACTCGAACACTCCAACCTCATCATTGATGGCTTCCACTAGTACGTCTAACAGCTTCATCTATCTTATAACCATGTCCAGTCTCATCATTAGCCAGTTCGTGAAATCCACAGCTGTCTGCTCCCGAAATCATTGGATTCGTATGTGTCTGCACGAGTATTTGAGTACAATGTGTAAAGGTCATCGCGGTCTTCTGAATGTTCTCTGGGAACCGCACAATGGTCGGGTAAGGATTGACTTCACTAGCAGCAGTGACGTCTCATGTCATGGCTAGCCACAAGGTCATCGATTGCGGTGTGGTCATGAGCTCTTGACCATATGAGTGTTTTTCTATGCCGGCCGGCATTTTCCCTCATTATCCTCTCCTTATACGTCGAAACGGCAACTGAACACACTCCTGCTAGATCCCATTGCGTTTGCGGACAACCTGACGGATGGCCTCTTCTCCCCTTTCCAGATTGTCCAAAGTTGATTACAGCTCGCCACTGTAATTTCAGACTCGAAAAGTCTTGATTTTTATTGATTTTTCCTTTCTTGAAACACAATTACTCACTGTCGGGGGGCTTTTATGTGGTCCATGAACTCGTCGGATTTTGCTAACTTGTAAAAACGCCACTTGGTCTGTGTGATGCTTCGTGACTGGCTATAAAAGACAAGCCTATAATGATGGCCAGGATGTGTGACAACCAAGAAAATGCGTTCTTTTGTCTCTGAGAGATTTAAGACGTGAACAAGGCTAAACTTCTTGATTGAGGCGGTGGTTCGCATAAGCGGCGAGCCTCTGCGTGGGCATGACCATCTTCCAGGTTATTATTTACTCAACATCGCGAATGGACACCATCCGTGGGATTCGTTAGTATCGTGTTATTGGGTGTACACATAACTCGAAGACAAGGTAGTTGGAACTATCAACTTCATAGACTGGTCAGTTACGGAGTGGAACCTGCGAAGGGTATGCTAGTCTTTTCATTTTTCAACCTGGGCCTGCTATCTCGAGGACATTCTGTTGCCGACTGTCTGTGATTAATCTGTAAAATGACTTTATGTACTTTTCGCCGCATTCAGGAATATTTTCAAGCGACATAGCCTCCTACTGATTATAATTCTAAAGGGCTGTTTTAGTCGGTCAAGCCGTTAAGCCATCCGATAGTCTGGATCCAGCGCGTGATATGCACGACTCCTGTGTCGAGTAGACTCAGAATTCTCCCACACAGAACATAACGTGCTAAGTAAAGATGATGCCAAGCAGATGGCGAACTTAATGTTGTTTTACCGGTGATATACTTCACTCACACAACCTAGGGATAACACTGAATATCAATATATTCTGGTGGGCCTGCTGCAAGCTACACTACTCTAGCTAATGAAGCACCCAGAGCCACAATTCCAAAGTTTTCAATTTTCCTCGATCTAGTTCATCCAAGTCCCAATTGATAGCCCGCTGAATAAGGGCCTGCACGATGTTCTTAGACCTCTCCGCGGCTATAAACTTGCCTCCTCTTACGACACTGTAGATAAGGGGGGAGAGACTAGCCCCGACCTTCACCACGGTTGGCAGCACGTCACGGTCAAACACAGCAACGGAACCACTGCGCATCGCAAAGGATTGTCAGCCAGGGCTTCCTTTCCATCACAACAAATATTGTGTACTTACATCAGAGATAAGCAGGAGAGAGGTGCCGAAATTCTGATTGAAGATTGGAGCAGCTGCCTTGCTTCTTCGCTGTCTTGTTTGATGTAATCACAGAGCACGTTGGACTGCGAAATGAGACGATCCCGAACAGCGATCAAACACCAGAAGTCTGGAGGAGGCTTTCTCGGTCCACTATGGACGATTTCTAGTTGAAAGTAATGAGTCACAAGCTGTTCCGACTCTCCGTGCCAAAATGAAAAGACATACCTAAGCCTTGAAGGAGCCCCTTGGGATCGAAGCCTGCATCCCGAACTCTGCTAGAGTATCGCAGATACTGTTCCATTTGGAAATCCAGTGATCTGCGGCATGCTTCAATACGTACTCCGTGGCTGGTAGAATCGCAATCATAGACATTAAAGCTGCTCTCAGAGGTACCACGTGGGATCAGAGGCGTAATCTGATCGTCTTGAGCAGCGCCGCCATCTTCCAGGTACACCAGTCGACCGTTCTCTGGAGCTGGGTGGGCGGGCTTCTGGAAATGACTCTGGGACGGCATATTTCCACTGGTGGTGGTGTAAATGCGGCGAGCGGTCTTTCTACCGTGCACCGGAAACTCATGGGAAATAGTAATAAGGTAGGTCCATGGGAAGGTAGTCACAGAGTTAGCGTAGATATCTGCCTGATTTGCTTCGTTTTATCTATCGTCACGTTGCAGTTGGGCCGGAATCTTGCTTGCGCAACGCTGCCAATCATATGGTCACACGTTTGAATTATCTTCTTTGCTCCTCGAGGGTGTGCCCATTGATGGCCAAGTGAGGCGAACGACCTCAGCTTCAGCTAATCGGATTGCCTTGACTCCTTGATGTTACTGCGCCTTTTCGCACTTTCATGCACGAAAACTGGTTGATCGGCAGGCCTGGCCAACTTATGTTGGTCCAGGCGCTTGTTGGTTGCTCTTGTTATGCATCCGGACCAACAGTTGGATCCGTGTGAATGCGACTGTTGGCGACCCCGAACTGATGAGCTCTGCTTCACTTGAACCTTTCTGACACTCGCTTCAAAAACAACTTTCTATCCTTTACCCTTGGTTTTCCATTCATTCTCTGGGCCGAAAAGCATTCAACCTATCTTCTCAACAGAAATCCACGCCCGGTTGAAGTCTTTCCCATGGACGCAGAACCGCCACCATCCTATGAGGAGCTCGGCGATAACAAGCCCTTTCCTTCTCCTCCACAACCGTTGAGACTTCGAATACAACTGTTTGGAAAGCACAGAGGCGGCGACAACCAGAACTATGAACGATTCAAGGCTTTCGTTCAGAGAAGCTTAGGCAGACAGGCATCTCGGTGGAAAATCTGCGTGCCTCCTAGTCGTCGTCCAGGTACCGAGGACGTTTTTTCAGTGGAGGTACTTCTTCATCAAACGTCTTTGCTAAGAGTTTTGTCGCGTCGCATTTTCGCTGACTTATTGAGTCAGGCAGTGGCGATATTCAACGTCAAAGGCCAGACCGCTGACAATAACGATGTCCAAAACCTCCTTGCCGAACTTCGACGTGCCAAGCCCTCTTCTTTCTTTCTGGACGATCTGACATCTGCCCTCTTGTTCCGTGTTCATCACGATGACGCGTACAATAATCATTTTGTTGCGGTAGATTATCTCGACCAGTCCGTCCATCTCAGACCCAAGTTTGACATCTCAACTGGTGAGCCAAGTTGGTTCAATGCTGCTGCGGAAACGTGAGTTCTTTCTTTTTTTCTCTTCTTCTTGTAATGAGGGAATGAGTGTCGGACTGTCGACTCACGTTCCGGTGACAGACTGCAGTATCAGGAATGGCATGGCTAACGTATCTAATACCTCTTGGGCAGTACGCTTTCTGTTGTTCCGCTTTGTCTATTCGTTTATGTCTGTATCCGTCTATATGAGACCAATACGAACCATCAAGGAGGTCCTATCAGAGAAGAACAAGAAGATTTACGGTTCATCACAAGAATTGTAAGATTCCATGTTGCTGATGCTGCATCCTTCAACTGGCTAACTGCACCCGAATAAGGCTAGTTTCCTCCATAATCTATCAGATTTGCCGTGGAGACGAGAAGAAATCCGAACGATTGCAGAAGGCAGGCGCCAGCTGGCTGCCACTTTACCACCGTACACCGGTTTGATGGCGCTGGCACAAGTAAAGAGGCATAATCTGTCTTTTCAGAGCGACGAGGGTAGGTCAACAGATTCCCGACTGATTGTGTACTCGTGAAAATAAGTTTCTCATAGCCAATCTCAGGTGGCCTCATTTCGGTTGAACAAGCATGCGAGACCATCCAGATCATCTCTCAGCTGTCCAACAACGTAGAACGTACAGCTGCCATTCTGGACGACATCGCCCCTCTCTTGGATGAAGAGTATAGCAATCCAAAGTTCAAGCTCACTCTGGGCGTGGCGGTCACCGGCTGTGTCGTGGCGGTTGGCGTGGCCACATTATGGTTTTTCCCGGGTACCTGGGCTGCTGCTGGAACCTTAGTTGTGAACAACGGCGGTGCTTCAGCGTTGGCAGCAGCGTGCGGAACTGGCGTGGCTGGGGTTTCTGGTACCCGCTGCATGGTGATTCAAAATCAGAGGAACTTGATCACTTCAGGTATGCTTTTACTCTGTGTTGGGACCAGATTGGCTGCTGATTTACAATCGATAGTTCGTGCAAGTCTCGTGAACTTCAACAAAGCCAAGACACGCCTGTTGAAACTTCTCCTCCTGTGCTTATTTCGGGGAGATGGAGGATCGATTCCGGAGACAAATTTAATCGCCATATGTCACAGTCTCAGTCTTCAACCTGATCTTGTTCAACTAGAAGAGTACGATGAAGGCGCCTTCCGAACGGCTTGGGAGGAATTCACTCATTTCTTCTCAGAGTTTGAAGATGGAGTTAGAAAATTGTCCAAGGTCATAGAGCGAGACTCTTGAGCAGAGAAGATGAGAATTCTCTATCTATTAGTGATCTTGAGTCATCTGATCGTAGAGACACGACGAGGAGAACAGCTACTATACATGGCCAGGCATCACCCTGCTGAAGTCGAGGTCGGGACGCTAAGGGAGGGTGATGATGTCGAGAGTCTGTCTACAGACAGCACTCAGTATCCTTTGAATTCACCATCTTTAAACGCACGGCGTGCAATTACCTCAATTCTATTCATTTACGCCTGCACAGAATAGTGAGCTCATGGAATCCTTCCCGTTCAGTGCTATCTGCGTTACCTTGCCTGTGAACAACTTGCTTACCTTCGAGACAGTATGGTCCCCAGCATATCAGCGACATCACGACGTCTCCCCGAGATTCTCCTTTCAATCAACACATCAACGGCATCCAACCAGCAAAACTACTTCAAAAAGACAAAAAACTGTACGAATTGTACGAGTTTCCCTTTAAAAACACAAGTACGCCTTCAAACTCCATTTTCAAGAGCTACATCAACCAAAACTCCGACACCCAAGCCCGGCCCCAGAGGCCATCTCACACGGCCCGTGCATCGGCCACCCTCGGCCCCATCCGTCCTCCGCCACCGGCGCAGCGCCCAAGCTTCTGCAGCAAAGAAGAGAAGACAGACCCACTTTAAATTCGAAAAGCCGCGGGTCAATGACATTTTCCATCCTCTCCAAAACTTCCCGACCTTCGCCTCCCACTTCCACCATCACCACCCTCACAACACCACCACCAACACCCTCCAACCACAACCACCAACCCAACCTCAGCAGCCACTCACCCAACACACACAAAAAACCCAGCAAAGCACCACAACTTCACAAAATGTCCCGCCTCCTCCGCCTCCGCACCCCAATCCTCCGCCTCCCCATCCCCTCCCGCGCCTCTTCAACCTTCTCCCGCGGCCCTGCCCCGCCCCGCCTGCCCGCCGACCAACAAGCCGAATTCGAGCGCCTCCAGCGCGCCGCCTCCGTATCCTCCGCCTTCCAAGAGTACGCCAACCCTCCTGCCTCAACCGACGCAGCAGCATCCACATCCACATCCACATCCTCCGAGGCCGCCGCAACACCAGCAGCAGCAGCAGCTGCAGAGGCGCAACCCCAAGAAAAGCCCGTCAACCCGACCATCTCCGCCTCGGAGGAGGACACCATGCACCCCGCCTACGTCCGCGGCGCGCCGCCCGAGTTCGAGGGCGACGTCAACCCGCGCACCGGCGAGGTCGGCGGGCCCAAGAGGGAGCCGCTGCGCTGGGGGTCTGGGGGCGATTGGAGCTACAACGGCCGCGTGACGGACTTCTGAGATGGTGTCCGGCACCTGCGTAATGAATGGTGACGGGCAGTCGAGGGCGGTGGCGAGACGACCTTGTAAGAATAGCGGTTGTACAACAATGCAAAGACAGAGTCACAAAGAGATACCAATAGCGTAGAGAAAAAAGCCCAATCGTGTACTCGAAGGAATTGGGTATTATAATCATCACTACTCCTACAATGCCTGTGGCTTTAATCATCCGCTGCTTCGCCTGCTTTTCAAGAGTATGCTGTTATCCAAGATTGGTTTCCGACTTTTATGGCGCCGACGCCTTCACCTCCTTCGTGCTCTCGTCTAGATCCATCTTGTCGGTCTTGTTCGACGCCACGCCGTTGGTCGTCGCACCGTTGGTTGCGCGAGCACTTTGCTGCTCTTCGGCAGGCCTATTCTCCTTGTCGCCCTCACTAGGGGTCCTTTCATCCTTGCCCGCTCCGTTCTCGCGTGCTTCATCTCGCTTCCACCAGTGGCCAGAAACGATCTCGTCTCGAATCCTATCAAGGCGCTGCTTCTCCTTTTCCAGCTCGGCACCGTTGAGGCCACGGCTGGCGGCGTTCATCTCACCCATGGCCTTGCGCATGCGTTCCCGACGGCCTTTGCCTCGGAGTCGGCTCTGCGTTCCGGCGCCGTTGGTCACCCACCGAATTCCCAAGATCTGGAAACTGATGCCATCGTGAATCGACTTCCGTCCATTGTAGCGGCCGCCAAACTCGCGTGACTGAATGCCGAACCGAGTGGTGCTACTGTACTTCTCTAGCCTTGGAAGAATCAAGAGAGTGACGTGCATGTCGCGTTCGACAGGGACTGTAACGGGCCCAGTCTTGGGTGGCTTGTCCAGGAACGTGGCCGCGTTCGCTTCTTGTCTGGCCTTTTCTTCCTTCTCTTTCTCCTTGCGTCTCTTGTTCGCTGGAACCTCCTTCTCGGGGGCAGCTAGGCCACGATCCAGGTCCAACATGTCCGCATCGATGTCGTCGGCCCATTCTCCCCGAATCCAACCGCCATGAATGCAGGCAGCAATAATGTCCGAGTCGTCGGTATACACTTCTGTTCCCCATACTGCTCTCCGCGCAGTAATCTCCTCCCGTGCGGAGGGAGTCAGGTGTACCTTAGGGACCTTGACCGTCAGGGTGCAGTTCTCCTTGTTCTTGATCATTTCCCACGGCAGAGGGGTGGGTGTCGTCGAAAAGCCACGAGAAGAGGGGATGTTTGGCACTTGTCTCGCCGGCTTCAGTTTGGGTTCGTAGAGCACATCGCCAAGGTGAGTTCGCGGGAGATGCGCGACCGATTCTAATACAACCTTTGAGCTGACGACTGTTTTCGGTTTGGGAGGGATCACTGCAGTCGGACTCTGCACAGCCTGCTTGGCTGGCGCCTCCTTCACCTGGTGAGTATGCTGGTTTGTTGGCCGAGGGACGTGGTGGTGATGCGCGGTCGGCAAGTCCTTAGCAAGCCCTGTAGGCGATGGAACAGGCGTGGTTCCCTTGACGTTCTTGAAAGGGGTCACACCAATAGGTGCAGGAACGTTGGCATGATCAGTGCCATGGTTATGGGTGTGATGGTGATGATGATGGCTAATAGGGCAAGTATGGTCAGTATACCGGGTCTCTTCTACTTGGGATAATGATACTTCGTACTGGTGATGGTGGTGTTGGTGTGTCTTGGGGCGCTTAGCCCGACCCACTGGCGTGAGGCGCCCTGTGCTCTCCTCGTCACCTTTGACGTCTTCCTCCTTGAGCTTCCTTCTCCTGCCCTTGGCTGGTGGTTTGGGCGCAGCGTCAGGCCCAGAGTCCTGCGTCGGACCGTCCGTCTCGTCTCGACGGGCAAGGCTTGCATTGGTATATGGCAACTGCGCTCCAGCGGTGACTGGACTAGACACACCAATCCCGGTGACACCACTGCCAATACCAGAAAACATGCGCCCAAACTCGCTCTTGATGCCAGGCTCTCCTGCAGGGCCAGGCAGCTGTGGTTGTGCACCCTGCACTGCCTGTGGCAAAGGGGACACCCGGCCCTTGCGATTGATCTCCTGAACCGCCAGCAAGTGCCTCTGTCCATTGTTCGAATGTTCCTCCACCGGGCGATTACGGGGCGAGTCAACGAACGCCGGAGTGCCGTGTGGAGCATTGTATGCAACCGACGGAGGAGGTGGGCCTTCCTCCACGGGGCGACGATGCGCCGGAGGCGGCTGCGTCTGGGGAGGGAGATGACTTATTCGCTGTCGCTCAGGAGAATCGAAGGGTTGCTGCGGAGGCGCTTGTTGGCCGGGAGGAGGCTGTTGAGGATGGCCCTGTGGGGGATAGCGATCTCCTGGAGGCGGCTGCGGGTACTGAGGAGCCGGCGCAGGATGGCCTTGGTTCGGGTAGCCTGGCGCTGAGGTGGGAGGATATTCGTGATGTCGCGGATGAAGGCCAGCAGGGTCGTACGGAACTCGGGACTGCTGCTCAAATGGCTGGGGTTGCCGCGGTGGCCACGGCCCTTGCTCTCGGTGCTCAGGAGGTCGACTGAACGGCGGAGGCTGCCCACGCGGAACTTCCTGAGGACGGTACTCGCCCTGCGGCGGTGGAGGTCCCCGTCCCCCCTCGCCTCCCGAGTATGCGCGTTGTCTGCTTTCTCTTTCCCTAAACTCAAACTCCTCTCGACGCTCACGCTCGGCGCGGTACCGTTCGTCAAAATTCATTTGCTTCAGACCGGGCCTCTCAGGGTTGTATTCCATTGCACCTCGAGGCATTTCTTCGCGACGAGCGTACATCTCTTCCGGTCCGTTGTTACGCCCCATGTCAACAGGCCTCGGAGGCATGCTCGCGAAAGACTTGGGCTGGCTCGTAGGTCTCGGGGGAGGGCCCGGGGGCATTCGGCTCGGGTCTCTGCCATCTTGTGCGGAGGGTCCCCGCTGATGGTACGCCTGTGGTGTGCCGTATCGCTGCATCTCGGGTGTTGTAGAGTACGCACCCTGCGGCGATGCTGCGGCACTACCTCTGGGATCGTAAGGACGAGCATGCTCAGGTGTTTGAGGTCTCCTGAAGGGCTGGTACTCGGAGGACGCAGAGTGCATTCTAGGTGACGCCTGGATCGATGGTGCAAACGTCGGCCCGGAGCTGGCAGAGGTCGCCGGAGGAGGGTAGTGCGAAGGGGGAGGCTGAGAGTCCCTGGGCACCGGGGGTGGCCCCCCAAGCATTGAAGATATTGACATGGAGCTGCCGGTGCTTCCCGTCCTCGGTATTGATGCTAACGACGGCAGCTCGCGACCACCGGGAAACGAAGTCGGAGGACCAACATTGAGAGGCGGACCTCGCGGCGCTGGTAGCCCATAATGACCCATTTGATGCGACGGCGGCTGTGGGTTCCCCGGCTGGGGAGGAGAGCCTGGCGGCGGCATGTTTCTGTTCATCGGTGGGCCGGGAGGTAAGGAGGATGCACTCGCATGTCGAGAGTGGCCTGGTTGAGGAGGACCAGAGCCCTGTTCTTGAGGATATGACCTCGGGCCCTGACCGTAGTAGGGGTTTTCGGATGTTCTTCTCTGGTGCTCGGCATAGGGAGGGTTCGAAGTAGGCGGCGGATGTGACGATGCGGTCGGGAACGGAGCCTGGTTTGGTGTTGAAGTCGCTGGCTGATTTTGGTTCGGAGGGAAAGGAGAGCGACTGTATTGCGATGCAGCATTGCGCGAGAAGGGGTGTTGTGGCGGTTGTCTTGGATCCATCGCGCCGAAGTTTTTAGCTCAAAGCCCACAAGGTGGATTGCATAGGCAAACGTGCGTCTGAGTGACGGCGACGAGGCACTCAGTGTGGGCGATCGCAAGTATCGTGAAAGTCGACCTTTGGAGAAGACGGGGATGGAGTCGTCAATGGTCGGTTTGAGAGGATGGGGAGCTGGGATGAGGCTCTCTCTCTGGACGGGTTGACGAGTAGCGAGAAAGGTGGAAGAGGAGAAAGGGTCGAGAAGGTCGAGAGGATCGCGACACACTGTTGTTACACGGACGGCAGAATTATTTTGGATTCCCCTGGTCGGATCCTGTTTCGGTGGAGCTGGGCTGGCCGGCTACTGGCATTGAGCAGCTTGTGCTTGTGCTCACACCTCACTTTTCGTTTTTTTCTTCTTGGCCCTCTTGTCTTGCTGGTCGCTCGGCCGGGGATGGACAGGGACCCTGTCTGTGGTGTGTGTCTTGGTGACTTGGTGGCTGCGTGACCATGGGGCCGCTGCTGGCAAATGGGCGCAAATCAGCCGGAACGCGACAGGGATACCGGGGGAGGTTCGTTCGCGCTAGTGCGACAGGTGGCCCCCGTTGATGGGAAACGATGATGTCGATGCGCCGCGCCCGGGGTGGGTTGTTTTTCTTGCCCTGGGCCCCTGTCGTGTGTGTGGTGTGTCGGTCAGGGAATCGGCGTTGTTGTTTTCTGCTGAAGTCGGATTTCCACCTTCAACATGTCCAGCCGGTTCGCCGCGAGGTCTGTGGCCATGCGGTTTGTGCCGATTGAGAAATGTCTAGTAGTATAGAGCTTACGAAAGCAAAATAAACAAAAAGCATAACGAAAACCCAACTGTCTGGGTTTCCACAAGTGTAATACGGCGTGGCTGAACTTCCGTTTGCTTATTGAGTCGTGATGGTAATTGCTTCTGCAGGGTGGGTGAAGCTGCAAAGGTGGCGCGTCTCGCGACGAACGCAGAGCATGTGGTGGTCACTGACAAGAGGCACGACGACGAGAGGGAACGAGACGGCGTGGGGAGCAGCAGGGAGCAGATGAGGGGAGAACAAGCGTCAAGCGTCTTGCGCAAGGGACAAAGACGTGTGCGAGACGATCGAGGACCCTAAGCTTATGCAGGAAGAGGCGGACCGCAGGCTGTTAGTGCCTGTCCGTTGGGCAATAGTGCTGGCATCAAGCACCTGAGGTCCAAGGTACCTCATGCGGGTGGGGAAACAGCAGCAGTGCTAGAGTCGTAGTAGCCGGGACAGCTGTCGATGCGCTTTTCTGCAAGACAAGTCTTGTACGTTGTCTGTGAGTAATATGGGTGTTAGTCGAGTGGTGACAACTGAGGATGGTGGTGTTGCGGTGACGGCGATTGTAGTGGCATAGCTGCTGCAAGATGCACGACTCGACGGGCGTCACAAGAAGGAGGGGCACAAACAGATGCAGAATGTTGGATGGGGAATGCGGGAGCTGCAGCTGCAGGATGAGGAAAGGTGGTGTAAGGTACGTAGAGTGCAAGCAGGAAACTAGCGGTGATGGGCGACGGCAAGAGCGACGGCGGGATGACAGAGATGGAGATGTGGATGGGTGGATGGCGGGCGCGACCTGACGTGAAGCAGCCCGGCTGCTGCTGATACTGCTGCTGATCCAGTGAAGAAAGATGATCCCGGGTCCAGGGCGAGGGGCTCGGGCGAGTCGCGCGGCGCGGGAAGGGCTGTGGCCTGTCGCTGCTGGTCACTGGCTGGCTGACTGTTGATTCGCGCCGCTTTCCAGTCCTCGTCTCTTGTATTGATGGCGTGGAGGGCCGAGAAGAGCTGTGAAGGTGGTGTGCGACTCCTCTGGTGTGGCATTCGGTAGCCAAGGTTCATGTGCTCGTGCGGAGCATCTGCCTTCTCTCTGACAGGGAAGGGGGAATGGAGGCACGAGTTGGGGTAATAAGGTGGCGTGTCTTGACGAGTGTCTGTGCCTTTGCCAGTGTTTCTGTTTCTGCCGGAGCACGAGTCCGCATCTCTGTCCAACAAACAGTAATTAATCATTCGGCTACTCAGAAGCAAGTAGAATCCGGTTAGGTCATTTCCTCGTGTATGTTGGTCGCCAACGGAAAGGCATGTGTTGCCGGTAGACACAAGCATGATGCGGTGGTTAGGATTCGAAGTTCGAAGTTCCAGTTAACAGCCATGGCGACATTGGTGATGGCTACCGGTGTTGGCGATATTGAATCGTAGGTGACGAAGGCGCATTGCAACTAAGTGGGTGAAGTTGAAACTGTTGGTTGGCCATCTTCTTCTATCAAGTATCTGTCGGTGCAGTTCACGTTTATGGACAACGTCTGCTCTTGCCGGCGGCACTGCCGATGCAAGATATGCGCATCGAAAAAGACTAAATTGCAGACAGAGGCTTCTGTGGTGTTCCGTCTGCGGGATGAGTGCCAATGTTTGCCGGTGCCTGCCTCATTCCCAGGGCGTGCTTGAAGAGTTGAAGGTTTTGGCGGCCGCCATGCTTGGGATTCCTCGTGGCGGACGCGCAGCTGCACGGGGATGTTTCGTGTCACTTTGCTTGAAGAGGCACGGGTTTGTGTCGAGTACCAACAGCATAGCATAGTACAGCACAAGACAGGTTGTGTATCATAAAAGTTATTTATCTGTTGACAGCATCAACAACTTTTCTGACACGAGAGGCAGAGTTCAGCTCACCTGGCAGCTTCCTTGGGGTGCTGAATGATCTTCGGCCATCACCAATAGCAAACAGCAGCGGCAGCCAGCCTGACGAGATGATCCTGGTCTGGAGGACGCTCTTGCAAGGCCGAGGACGGTGGCGGTACGTATCCGACTCGTGAGGTAGCAGTTAGCTTTCCCCCCTTCAGACTGCTACCCTGGTCTGCCCCAGGCCTTGCGCAGCCAATGATGACGCACCAAATGACCGGATCGCCAATTTTGTGTTTTTGTGCCTGGGAGACTCGCCCTTTGCAGCAGCTGTGCACCCAGCCGGGCCGGGAAGGGAAGCGTGCGGTCACGGCCATGGCCATGGCAGGGTGCAGAGGGCGGCGTCGCAGAGAGTGAGTATTGACCTGCACCCTTGGTGCTTCGACTTCGATTGCCGCCGCCAGATGTGAAGAAGACGGCTCCCGTGCGGCTGGTCCCTGGACGCTCACGCTTCTCTGGTCCCCTTCTGGACCCTCGGGAATCAGAGACTGGAGTGATGAGAGAGATGTTGGGCGTCCGTTCCATTCGGGTCTGCGTCAGAGTGTCAGGGGCACCCTCCTCCCAGCAGGGTTTAGGGCCCCAACCACCCGACCTGTTGCTTCCCCGTCCATGGGTTACCGCTGGGCCCTGGGCTGAGGAAGCGGGGGTCGTAACACAAGCGCGCAGACTTTGGGGTGTTCTCTTGTTGTCCTTTGCTTTCTCGTGATTTGTGACGGATGCTGGCGGGCAGGGCATGTCATCCGGTGTGTAAGCTTGTCGCATTCTCTTTTCCTCGAGGAGGGTTGACTGACATTTCCGTTGCGGCGCAGATGGGAAAGATGCACTCAGATTGGCGCGGTGCGCGGTCATGGACCGGGAAGAAGCCCGATGGAAGCTTGGGAAGGTAGCCGCCGCCGCCAACTCGGGGCCACCCGTGCGTGCTTGCTTGCTTTGCCCAAGACCATCTCACTCGTGACTCCGGTATCCGTACAATTTCATGTCGTATCTCCCACTGGCTGATCTTGGTCGTGGTTGCTGGCTGCTGCGGGGCCTGGGCCTGAGCCTGACGAGGTGAGGTGGGCAGCAGTGAACACAACACAACGTGAACGCGACGGCAGGCGCAGAGGACTGGAGCTTCCGCCACAGCCAAAAGGAAGGAAAAAAAGTTCGCGCTGACCCTGCTGCTTCCTCCCGTCTGTCTGCGGTCCATGTCGGTTCTCATTGGGAAGGTCCCCACACAGACCCCCTCCCCCCTCCCCCCCTGGGTTGGTTCCTTCCCACCCCAGATGGCGCACCTTCAATCTGTCTGTACCTGTGACCCGCAGGAGGTTCCGCGACAGGCAGCTGCTCTACCTGCCGCAGCTTGGAGGGAGGAAAAAAGCTCTTCACCAGCAGGTGTCACTGACCACGCCTGCCTGCCTGCCAATTCTTACCTCACAACTATTCCAAGGAAGTATCCGTAGCTGAGAAGCTCCTCGGCAAAACCCACTCCACTTGGGCTCCTGCCGACAATCGGCCTTGATTCCATTGACCCGGGCGAAGAACTCTTCTCGAAAATTATCGTCTCATCGTTTCCACTATCATTGTCACTAAACACTACCAGCTCTACCTGGGTACGTACGGATAGGCAAACAAACGGACGCTTCTCTCGGTGCATCGTCGTCCGGGAACCACCGAACGGACAAACAAAACAGCCAACAACATGATTACAGCCAACATGCCAGCCCACCAACAAAGTGACAGTCACCAAGGCGCAACCCGCACTTCATCTCAGTCGGCCCCCTCAGTTCGTACCCAATGCTGCAGCCCATTGCCAGCGCAAACACCAGGCCCAGCATGTTTCGGGTACCATCTGCAACAATTTGCAGGGGACGTCATCACCACCCCAGCACCATAGGGCGGTGAGCTGCGCAAAAGGTCGCGGATTTGCGCCATCTCCTTCACCGATATCACTTCCTCGCAACAATCCTTGAGAAAACCCCAAGTCTCAAGCCCACTCTGCTCCACGCCTGCCTGAAAAACTTTGAGCAAACTGCAGGAGCACCGTGACGCCTGCATCTCCGGCCCACGGCTGCGTTGTTCCGCCCAGCTGTCGAATCGAGACTCCCCAACGGCTCGAGATCAGCCCGCCCGCCTGTTCCCGTCCATCAATCTAATCAGACAATGAGGTTTTCGAATATTGTCCGGCCCCCGTTCCGCATCCTTGTGTCGCATCACCAACGGACCGCGTCTACGTGACCTTGACCTGACCTGGTTGGCTGGCTCGTCTGACAGGATCGACCATTCCGAACTGCCAGCCGCCTGTTGTTTGGCTGGCGCAATCACGTCTGATATGCGTCGTTGCACTGCGTGCGGCTCGTCACTCACCATCGCCTCTGCCCCTCTACCAATCGCCATACATCGCCATCATACACTGCAGCTTATTGACTGACAGCTTGACGCATGACGCCGGGGATTGACAGGGGTGCCACTTGGTGGCTGCAACCACTTTGACCTCCAATGGTTAACGTTGAAGAGCCACACTGGGTCTCGAATGGATGCTCGTCAGCCGAGACATGCGCATTACTCCCGTCACTGGCTTTTGCCAACGATGCCTTTCGATATCTACGGCAGTTGACGGACAGTGTCCCAGTTGCTGGCTGCTACATCTGGAGCGAATCAACATGCAAACTTCCAGTTGACGTCCTCCCATCCTATGCGTCTTGAGATTACAATCTCGTCGTTCCGGCGGCCCCGCTCTGGATGTCTTGCCGCACCTGCCAACGTCGGCGCACCCGCCGGGGGAACTTTGACGTCTTCGATATTGAAGCCGAGTGCCAGAGCACCGACGAATCCTACAATCTCGGTCTGGGCAAAGAACCGGCCGGGGCACATGTGCTTGCCTACACCAAACGGCAGCATGAACCCTCGTCTCCGTCTCTCCTCCTCCGGCGTCACGTTGAGGAAGCGCTCAGGTTTGAACGACGTAACATCGTCGCCCCAGATATCCGGCATGAGATGGATAACACTAGTAGCCCATTGCATATTGGTGCCCTTCTTCAGCAAGTATTGACGACCGTCGCTATCCTCGAGAGTAACATCCTGCATGGCTCTTCGGTTGAAGACCTGGGCGACGTATAATCGGAGGAGTTCACGATAGCAGGCCATGAGAAAGGGACACCGCGACTCGAGATCTCTAGTGTTGACAGTCGCATCTCGTCGTCCGTCTTCTCGTTTGACAATCTCTGTGATTTCTAGAATCTCCTGGCGGGCCTGGTCGACATATTCTGGTTCGGCGAAGATATTCACCAAAAACCAGAACGTCATCGGTATAGTATTCGTTGTGGCGGCCCAAGGAAGCAGGAATTCCATACTCGAGAGATCCTCAGATGGTATTCCCACGTCCCGCAGGCACCTTGCGCGTTCCTTCACAATGCTCGCAACGTCGGGGCTATCATCCAGATGGCTAACGTAGAACGGCCGCAGCAGGGCATTCATACGTTGACGAGCTGCCACTGCTTTGGGAGCAAGCAGCTTCGGGGCTATGTTAGCCCCCAAGATGGCCAAGTTGTCGTCAAACGTCCTATAGCAAAGTCAGACTCAGCTTTGGATGCATGGACTTGCTTCAACTTACCAGAGGTCCCCGAACTTCTCCATATCCCACATATTATGCCTTCCGTACAGCGCTCTGCTAGCAGCCATGGCCATGACCTCTTGGATCCAATCCCAAGCAGGCAACTCCTTCGGATCTGCGCCAATGGCGTTCATAACTTCACTGCAGTATCCTAGCGAAGCACTGTTGATGGCATGCAGTGGCTGTTTCATGAGGGCTGTAGCCATCGTCTTCCCGAAGTGATGGATGACCTCTGGGCCGAGCTTTTCGAGGTGATGAGGCGGCATATCAAGGATCGAAGCCGTGGCCTCCATCTCGATAGGGAAGAACGAAATGTCGCTCGTACGCATTGCTGCTGCGATTAAAGCCGGGGAGTTTATGAGATACATTTTGCCATGCAGCATGGGCAATGTGCAGATCGGCATCTTGTGTTCTCTACTGCAGGAACAGTCAACGATGGCCACGGTCTTCTGCTTTTGTTGGCACCTACTAGAGACGATTATTGAAATTCGCTGCCTCTCTTACAAGCGACACAACGTGACCAAAGAAAGGCACTGTCGGCCGCAGGATCGGTGGCTCTCGAGCGTCAAACGTCGGAAAAAGAAGTCTTTTGAGAATGACTGCTAGAGGAACCATTAAGAAAGTGGCCGCAGCCAAAAGCACGGTCGACCGACTCTGGCCGGCATCATGAATGAGGCTCTCATGATTCGCCATGTTGCTCCAAGACACCTGCGGAATGATGTTCAGTCTCGCATCTCCGTGGATGAAGAAGAATAACGATGCCATTGATCAGGCTGTCGCTCCTCTTATGGAGACCAAACAACCTGAATTCCCCGCCTGCTTGTTATTAGGCGCATATCAGCCGCTCAGCTACCAGTTCCTACGTGGCTGAAGATGTCGTCAGCACTAACCGACTGTACCGCCAAAAGCCATATTCCGCAGCAATTCATTCGCTAGATAGGCACGCGGAGCTCAGGGATGGACGTCCTTCTAGCGAGGATCCAGGCGTTCTTAGGGAAGCACCAAGAAATTAGGGAGGCGCTTTATTGAGCTTGTCAGGTCATCTGCAAAATTCAACGTCTCTCGGCGCGTATGCTGTCTCCTCGGCGCGTTTACCGTCCTTCGGCGTGTTGTGAGTTTTCATCACTTCTAAATATCAAGATTCAGTGTCTCTAACATTGCTGCTAGGCGGCGTCCTGGAGCAACTCGTCCTGGTTGCTAATCCTACAGAAGGGAGTTGGGAGAGAGAACCGAGCGAACCAGCGACGTCGAACTTGCTGATCTGCGAGTGTTTCAAGTAGGCAATCTGCAGTCATCAGTTGCATATGACCTGCTCCGCATCCAGGAAACTTACGACCCTCAAACATGACAGCTCCCTTAACACGGACTGAATGAAGCATTGTGGACGGTCTAGCCTGGCGCGTAACGATCTAGCCTTCCCGCGCACAAACCTTGAACTACTGTCGAGCATCAGTGTCATTACAACAAAGCTTGCGGGGCAGTCAAGGCGAAAAGAAACATCGCGTGCAGATGGCAGCAGTGGTTTAAAACGCCATCTGAACTCCGGCGAATTCATCCACGGCCAACACCAATGAGACACAAGCATCCAGTCATCGGCCACTTGACGCCACAGATCGGTTGTTCTGCTGCTGGGAAACGCACATACACTTCCACAAGCACGCAATAGGAAGACCGATGCAACCGTCTCAGGTAAGGAGATGGTCAGCGCTCGTTCAGCGGCAAACAGTTGGGCCGTTCCTTTCCAAATCTACGCTCTTGGTTGGACATCAGCAAGCAGAATTGTTACGGGTAAAGGCTCGAAAGCCAAGGCCGCCGATGTGCTTTGCCCGCACCAGCCTTGGGCCAAGGGCCTGGCCAATCTGCAGCTGCGACATCTGAGTTGCAGAGCCAACGTGGTACCTGAATGCTTAACTCCACGTCAATGCATATCGGCTTAGCTTACCATCGCCGTGCGAAACGTTGTTGAATTTGTTTCAAACCTTGCAGCGCTAGTAGCCCCGTTTGGCACTACTGGGTGGGCATGAAATTCTGCTCTATCCCATCGCCGGCACATCGGTGACGCTTCGAGAAATGTTCATCTCTGAGCCAAGCCTGCACAACACCCGCATCGCGTCATTGAAAATCCCTCGCCAGGGGGGACACTGCACAAATGCCATTCACTTTCTATGACATTGCCCCGGTTAAGCCTCTGGCTGATCTTCTGTGGGCATGTTGTCGCTTGAGGAGACTCATGAAGTCCGAAATCAAATAACATTGACGCCTTACACGACGAGCAAGTTCAGAAACAACAGAGGGTCTACTGGTGCCATCATCGCCTGACGTTGACTTTGGCCACCACGAACCGGAAGAAACCTCAAGCTGGCAGGTGTCTGCCCACGGATGGTTTGCCAGAACTGGGCAGCTGCGCATGGCTAGGATGCACCTCGCTATCGGGATTCAGCTGCCTTAACGGCCTATGGCTCCAGATGTTCATGTGGAATTGGTCTGCGGCCTCAGCCTCTCACACGCTGCTGCTCGGGTTTCTGTCACCCCGTTGTCACAGCGGGGGACGTGCCACCACCATAGTTGAGTTTGCGTCAGAAAGGTCATACATCCCTGACAACGTCAAGCATCTCCCAAGTTTTCATGTTTCGTACATCAAACTGTATGGATCGCTTTAAAAGCAGGGAGTAAGCCCACACCAAGCCGCTAGACGTGTCGCTCTCCCGCTCCCGCCATCCATTGGGTACCGCTTACGTCCACGATTGCCGACCCAACCGAGGGAAGAAGACAAAGAATCTAGAGCGTTGCGCCGCAAAAACGAACGTATGTAACGATAGAATGCCGAAGGGTTCAAGACAATACCACGGGAAGACGAAGAACGGGTGTCGACAGTGTAAGAAGCGTCGTGTCAAGGTGAGGATGACCCGCATCCCAGTTCAAAATCCTTCGGGCCTCATCTGCAAATCCGCGGTGTGCTCTGGAGCTTGTTCAAGTACTTGGCACCGAATGGGCTACATGTATGCACACATCCCGGGTTGTTCGATCTTGCCTTGGCCACTCATGAGGACGGCTACACGAACAAGACATAGTCTCATCATACCGAAGCCTGCTTCCATCACGTACAATATCCACAACTCACTTGAAGATGCTGACCACTGTGTTACATAGTGCGATTGTGTCGGACCCGTCTGCGCCAACTGTCGTCGTCGGCAAGAGCACTGCAGCTACTTGGGTCTCCTGGCAGACGCCCTCAACCGAGAAAATGGCGGAGACAAGACCAGCGATACCTTAAGCATGGTCCGCCGTGCGGCGACCGTTGCTGCTCATGCTTCTTCAAGAGACGCCCTCAACGCCTCATTACCTGCCGAGAAGCTACGCGCCGACGAGGCTGAGCTAAAGCATCACTTTCTGACACAAGCGTGGTTTACCTTCTCCCTTCAGAGCGACCCTAGGAAATGCGACGTCTGGTCACGGTGGGTGCCACAGCTGGCATCTCGAAATGTTTTTATACATCAGAGCATGCTGTCGATCGCAGCTCTTCATCTCTGCCACCTCGAGCCGCCCGAGATGAAGCGATACTACTCTATGGCCTGCCAGCATGCCATCCAAGCAAGTAACTACTTTCGACTGGCAGTCCCGGAGGTCACAGAAGAGAACTGGCTCGCGACATTCGTCTTTGCTATGTGCAACGGAATCTTTGGATACTACAGGCCCTTTGCGGACGAGAAAGTAATGGGGCAGGTGAACTCGTTCGAGCCGGCGAAAGCTCTAAACGTCATGCGGGTAGCAGCGAAGTTCTCCGACACGGTAACACCGCACGTCTTCAAGAGTCCAATACGAGACAAGCTAGCGCAAGTCGATATCAAAGAATGGCGCGACAGCAGCGACATTGCTCTACGGCCGTCATTGCAAAAGATTGCCCGCTTCATTGACTTCCTGTCCCTCGGGTCAGAAGCAACAGGGATACCGGAAGAGGACACCAAGGTCTACCTCAGCGCCCTTGTAGCGCTCAAGTCTTGGATGAGCTCGCTTCCAGGACGGCCGCGGATATGGAAACACTTCATCCTTTGGCCATCGCTCGTGTCAGAACAGTACCTATCTCTGCTGCGGTTTAAAGAGCCCGTGGCTCTCATGATCTTCGTGCTTTGGTGCGAAGTCATGTTTCTGGCTCCGAGAAGGTGGTACCTCATTGCGTGGTACGATCGCGGGCATGGCAGCGCTTTGAAGGAGCTGAGCCGGCTGGCGGAAAGCCCTGCACAGAAGTTCTGGGAGACCATGGCGGCGGACATGTCCAACGACGGGCTTTCAGATTGCACGGGCTCGGAGACCGATGGAAGCACCACCGGCCCGGCAACGCCGTCGACCGTCAAGAGCGAAGACGTCGGCTGTCGCAGAGGCGGGTTCTTGATGTTGAGCACCGGGGAGGAATATCGGCAGGGGAAGGGGTTCGCGGTGACGACGAGCTGTCGAGATTACTCGGGGATGATTGCGAAGGCGCGGTAATGCATGGCGTTTTGACGCATTGGGATCATACGACGATCTTACACGATAGATCGACCAGAACTGGGCAGGCTATTGGCGTCTTTGGACGTTGCTCTGCTGGCGTGGCATATGGAACATAGCTATGGCGTAGGGTGTGCCGCGCCGTCTAAAGTACATGAGATAGGCATGTAAGAATGATTTAATGAGCATGAACTGCATCTATCGTGAGGTCAGCATCACGCCAATCGTGTGTGACATGCCACGGCATCTAGTGACTACTCACATCGAAAATGACAATGTAACTGATGAACAACGAAGCACATGCTTCTAAATGACGCGTGCGTCAACCGTGCCAAACCCCCGCGCTCATTTCTTCCCACCACTCACAGAGATAGCATTCGTAAGTGGTTCCATTCAACCTCACCTTTACCCCTCCAATCATGTCGTCCTGCCAAGTTGGCAGCAAACCTTGGGAGTCTTGAGGAACTCAATGGAGCCCGATGCCAGTCGATATGCGCGAATTTCTTACTCTACTACGCAGTACTTCGTGCTTTGCTCAAACGTAAAAATGACCGAACACTATTTCTCTAGAGGCATGCACAACCGTGCGTGCGTCCGGGTTCGGCGGCGAAAAGGATGCTTCGCCGATGTGGTCGGTACAGCAAATAGGCATACTTACAAACGATGGAGAAAGCCATATCGCCTGAACGGGCAGCTCCGCGATGAGAGGTTGAAATTGACGAGCAGCGGACGATGAGGTGTTTTTTTTTTCCTTCTTCTCTCTGGAGACACAGGGTCGCCCCCAGCCGCCGCGCGGGGGATCGTCGGCGTGCGGCCCATGCAGCGATCCCGGCCGTCGAGCGGGTGTTGCGGCGTGGGAGCGGGTGACATCGGCTTTCGGGAGGGGCTCCGTTGGGTTTCCGGCACAATTGTTGGGCGACGGGGCGAAAGAACCCCCCACTATTGTGATGCATTTGGCCGCTGAATTACACGAGCGCGAAGACGCGAGCGGGCGAGAGGTAGCTGCGTAGCTTGCTTCTACTTTGTTTGGTCGTGGGGTTGCATATTCCACGCAGCCGATCACGCCCGCTTCTCCAATGGTGAGCCCAATGGGCGGCGGGAGAAGCTGGGCGTGATGTGAGGATGATGTTGACTATTGCTTTTACCCCGCAGGAGATAGGGCAAGGTTTTTACGTGGGCTTATCGAAGGTGTATTTAACCAGGAGACCATCTCCTTTTATTTCTTGTTAAGTGGCCATAACCAAACTGTTCTTCATCCAAGGTTCTCTCGGAGTACTACACGCAACAGACACACAATCAGTATGCCCCTCCTGGTAAGATCGATGATGCGGTACAGCTGACACACCCACAGAGAAGGCTTTACTCGAGCCATACAATCTAGAGTATGTGACCTCTGGAACGCAAAACGCATGAGCCGGTGCCCAGTCTCTTACCCTGCCTACGTCGCTGCCATCTCATGGTGCCGCCAGCGACCGGCGCGGGTGAAGGGGCTGGGCTGAGAACATACGGCCTTGAACTTGATCTGGGTAATACCAGCGAAAGGATCATGCACCCTAACACAAGCAGATTACACACGCACTTCGCACTCGAAGTACAACCAAGACAACAACAACAACAACAACAATGGCTCCTCCGACCGCCATCTCCCCCGTCCGCGACTTCGCCGTCACCTACTCCACCGGCAAGTCCGCCCCGGCCGTCCCCGCCGCCGCCGCCGCCGAGGCCAAGACCAAGGTCGAGGACATGTTCGGCAAGTGGGACACCTTCACCTTCGCGCCCATCCGCGAGTCGCAGGTCTCGCGCGCCATGACGCGGCGCTACTTCGCCGACCTCGACACCTACGCCGAGTCGGACATCGTCATCGTCGGCGCGGGCTCCTGCGGGCTGTCCACGGCCTACGTGCTCGCCAAGGCGCGCCCGGACCTCAAGATCGCCATCGTCGAGGCCGGCGTCTCCCCGGGCGGCGGCGCGTGGCTCGGCGGCCAGCTCTTCAGCGCCATGGTCATGCGCAAGCCGGCGGACGTCTTCCTGGACGAGCTCGGCGTCGCGTACGACGACGAGGGCGACTTCGTCGTCGTCAAGCACGCGGCGCTGTTCACGTCGACGGTGCTGAGCCGCGTGCTGCAGTTCCCGAACGTGAAGCTGTTCAACGCGACGGCGGTCGAGGACCTGATCACGCGCAAGGAGGCGGATGGGAGTGTGAGGGTTGCTGGTGTGGTGACGAACTGGACGCTGGTGAGCATGCACCACGACGACCAGAGCTGCATGGACCCGAACACGATCAACGCGCCGCTCGTGATCTCGACGACGGGCCACGACGGGCCGTTTGGCGCCTTCTCTGTGAAGAGGCTCGTGAGCATGAAGCAGATTGAGCAGCTTGGCGGTATGCGCGGGCTGGATATGAAGGAGGCCGAGGACGCGATCGTGAAGGGGACGAGGGAGATTGTGAAGGGGTTGATTGTGGGTGGCATGGAGCTCTCGGAGGTCGATGGGGCGAACCGCATGGGTGAGTTCTTACCCGCCACGGTAGAAGTTTATTGACAGTTTGCTGACTTTGGTTGAAGGTCCTACCTTTGGCGCCATGGCTCTCTCGGGTGTCAAGGCCGCCGAGGAGGCGTTGGCTGTTATCGACGCTCGCAAGAAGGAGAATGAGCTCTGAGTGGAGTCAGCGTCTCTGGATGGGCTGAGATTTGGTTTTCCGTCACTCGTTCGGCGCGTTCATCACGCTCCTTAAAGGTAAGATTAGGGCACATAGAATGGTAGATGAGCCTGGGTACGAGCAGTATGGGAAAATCGTAGGCTAGCCAAGCTGGAATACATTCGTTCATGGCCTTCACACGTCGTTAACCCAAACTTGTACTTGACTCCTTTTGCATCGGCTATGGTGATAAGTTTGTTCGTACATTCGTTTGCATAGTGATACGGTTAGGCTTAGAAACAGAACGAATCGTCACGCACATCCGATGCGTCTGAACAGTCGTAGGCGGAATCAAATGGGCGATCGCTCCGTCGCATTTGTAACTTTCAGAGCTTTGTGAGGCAATAGGATAACGTTTGACACATGTGCCATGCCTTTTCATCCGCATTTGTAAAGTCAGGTTGACGATGGTGTCGCCAGACACTTTTGTAAGCAGTATTGATGGCTTCAATTGTCTGAACGTATAAAAGGCGATTGTCCACACCGAAGATATTGTGATCATGACGTTGGGCCTAATTCCTCATCCTTCAACCTCATCGTTTTAGCCAAAGTCACTAAGATGTCTAAAGATCCTATCAAAGTCTGCTTCGTAGGCCTCTCATCACAGCCGTAAGTCGCTAGATGATAATTGAGAAGGGGTAGTAGATGCTAACTTGCTCCTAGAGCGTGGTCGTGGTCCGTCGCGGCACACCTACCTTACTTCGCCACGACGTCCAACTACAGGATTGTAGCGCTCCAAAACTCCTCCACCGAGACTGCAAAGAAAGCCGCTCGCATCCACAATCTCGGAAATGACATTGCGGCCTATGGAGACATCCAGTCTACCGTCTCGGACCCGAACATCGACCTCGTCGCCGTCTGCCTCAAGGTTCCGGCGCACCTGCCCATCATCGAAGCGGCCCTCAAAGACGGCAAGGCCGTCTTCTCCGAGTGGCCGCTCGCGCGCAACGTCGCTGAGGCCGAGTACCTCGCGAACTTGGCGGCCGAGAAGGGCGCCAGGACGCTGGTCGGTCTGCAGGGCCGCCACGATCCTTCGGTGCTCAAGGCGAGAGTCATGGTTGCCGGTGGCGAGCTGGGCGATATACTCCAGACCACGATGTTGTTCACAAGTCCCTGGTTCGGGGTCACTTTCCCGGCAGACGCTGTTTTCGCAACTGATATCGAGAACGGGGCCAACCTGATGTCGATTTCTGTCGGACACGCGCTGGATGCCCTCTGTTTCGTGCTCGGAGAGCTCAGAGGAGTGCAAGGGACTCTCGCGAATAACTGGCCCGTGGTTCTCCTCATCGACAGCGAAGGGAAACAGCAGGGGACAATCAAGAAGACGTCCCACGATCACTGCACCGTCACGGGGAGACTTGCGGGCGGCGGCGTAGCGACTGCCGTGTGCCAAGGCGGCATGAGCGCTATTAACAAGAACTTCTTCTGGGAGATCACAGGTACCAAGGGGACGCTTGTGCTAGAAGGCCCCATGGGTAATATTCAGGGGTTTCAGCCAACGGTCAGCTTTGTCAAGGCCGAGAAGGGGTCGAAGCTGGAGAAGATCGAGGTCGAGGAGGCTGAGGACTTTTCGTTCAACACGGGCAGGGCGTGGGACGCGTTTGCTGGGGAGGTTGAGGGTGCTGTGCCTGATTTCCAGGATGCTTTTTTGAGGCACCGGATGCTCGAGGCGATTTACAGGAGCAATGAGAAGGGTACTCGGGAGGAGTACATGTGAGGAAAATAGTTTCGCGTTGCCAATGTGGGAGCCCAAACAATTCGACTCCCATTCTGGAAGAGATCTGTGTCCTCAAATCGCAGCCGATTCTCTTTCAAAAGTACATACAAGATGTCAAGAATGGATACCAAATCAATTGAACGAACGATAGTCCTTCTACAACTTCGAACCATAAACCAAGAACGAGATTCTTACCCTGAAACATTTCTCTCTCCTCACTTCCCCATTCCGAATCTTCACACTCACATGTTTCCCTGCCCCAAGGTCCTGCACACGCTCGTCCAAGCCATTCAAAACAGGCTTGCCCCGTTCTGAGGTAAGAAATTCCTTGGCAGTCACGAGGTAGTTGTTCGATATCTCCTCAAGACTCTCGCCACCCCCGTTCTTTGGCTCAATGTTAGTCCACACTCTATTGTTGTGGACTCCCAGCATGACCACGAACTGGTCCTCGCCAAGTGGATGCTGCAGGAGCATAGCTCCACAGTGACCTGTTTCTTCCAGCTTCAGTTCCCAGGCCCTGGGTCCAAATTTCCATCGACCTTTCCCAGTGGCTTTCAGATCGATGACAAGAGGGCTGCCTGGCGTCATGGGTGGCTCCATGAAAAAGGTGTATTGCGCCCCAGCGTCCATCCACTCAGTAAGATTGAAGTTGCGTGGTCCAGTGGGTGCAATATATACCTCCCTGTATTCCATTCCATTGAAAATCGCAGCTTCAATATCGTTGGCTCCAACTTCGCCATCAGCCGGACCATGATGTCCAACCCGTCCGTAGCGACGCTCTGCAGCATCCCCGACCTGCTTGAGGGGTATGGCGACGTGCTTTCCTTTGCGCGTGCAATCGAGAACCCCCCATATCATGTCAGGATTCCTGTCGTTGATGCGCATTTGGATGCGGAGACCGTTATTAGTGAGCGTGAATTCTCGAGAGGTGGTATTGGGCTCAACGTCCGCACAAGACGCAAACTCATCTGGGCTTTTTGCAAAAGCGTCCCTTAGTTTGCCAGGTTCTTCAAGTTTGGCTGTCCAAGAGAAAATAGAATGGTCCGTAGATCGTTTAATGATTTCCTGCTGGAGTCTGACAAAGGCTTTTTCACCTCCTTCGGTGTAATCCAATGCCATTGTGATACGGAGCAAACCAAGTAGACTGTACGCGCGGTCTTCGGGGCGACTTGTTTCCCTGCCCGTGGCCCACGAGATTATCTGTGCTACACTGTAGTCGGTGTTGGTGTTGATGAGTAGAACTTCGGATGGAATCTTCGTTGTCTCCTTGATGATGTCTCGCCGAAGAGCTCTCGAGCCGATGTCGATCCAATTTTGGTCGAAGAAAATGAGATTCCGCGGGGCTAGGAGTTCCTGTAGCGTCCATCCTCTCTTGAACCAATCGCTCTTTCCAATATCCTCAAGCTTAGTGACATCTGCCAAATATGCGTAGCAAACTTCGGCCTTGCGATACCAGCTATACATTGAGTTGATGGACTTTCCCTCCTCTTGAGAGTCCTCGTGGTTGATGCAGCAAGTGTCGATCCACGCCCACTCGAATCCGGCGTCAAAGGCCTTGTTACAGAACTCTGTAATCTTCTTGTAGCTGACAGGACCTTTCGGTGATTCGGAGTTGGGGTCGAGATGCTGGAAAGTTACCTCCCCTACACTTTTCGGACTCCATCGATGGGACAATATAGCATAAGGTGGAGTTTCATCCTGAGGAAAAACCCTCATGAGTCGAGTCTTGGGGTCCTTGACAGGCTCCGTGTTGACGAGTCGCATCATGATGGCTTGGAGGGGTGATTGATATTCGAAGGAAAGCGAAGGCCTACGAGAATCCAACAAAGGGTTTGGTGAGCAAACGGTAGTTAGTGTTGTTGATGGGGCTTGAGAAATGTTAATTGCATACGATTGGGAATTATCCAGTGTTCCGCGTGAGGAACCACGCGTATTTGTACTGATTTCTCATGTCGCCTACGTGCACGACTCAGAGAAATTCAGGATTCGTGCTCCTATTCCCCTACTCGCCCTAGAGAAGAAAACCACTTTCGAAATATGCAACGAGATTCAGCTAGACACAAGACACCAATTACGGGACGGCACTATCCTTGAATCAAATTTAAGGGGGCTGTCTTAGGCTGGCCAGCCAGCCAGCCCGCGAAAATGTGGCGAGCTGAGATGCAAGACATCATACGAGTCTAACCAGTCTCGCGCACGACGCGGGGTATTACACCGTTTTCATTGTGAGCTATCACAAAACCCTTCAATGATGATTTCGAAATGAAGGCGCAAAGCTCATAGAACTCCATTCCAGGTGGCAAAATCGAATATCAGGATTGACCTGGTCTAGAACTCAAATGCGGTCTACCTAACAGTAAGTGGTAATGACAAGTACTGGGCCTAGAGTCAACGCATGGAGCTGTTGTGATGTTACTTGGTGAAGGCTGTCACAAGTCGTACCAAATTTGAGAAACATGTTTACATTCCGGATGCCTGGCTGTCATAGTCGCTTGGACGGCCATCCTCGAGGAGTCCAAGATGTTGACGCTGTCAAATACAATACCATATTCCTGATAGATCATATTAGACCGTTGTTATGGATGTCAGTCACCCCTCTCACTAATAAATGACAACGGCTTTAACCACTGAAGAATGACCACGGGAATTTTTGAGGCCCCACAGGTAAGTAAAACTCATGACTTTGAATCAGGGGTCCAGGGCTTTGGGTGACTCCTAGGCCCATTCTCAGGTTGCCTGAATTTAATATACGTATTTATTGTCAGGTGAAGTAGGTGGAATTCCTTAGTATTGTATAAAAACCGGCATATCCTGCGACCAGACTTTGGGTTTCTTCACCGATGAGGAGCAAGCAGACTTGCTCTAGAAATTCCGTAATATCCGGAGAAAGAGTTTTCAGTCTCGTCCACAGAGCATACACGACCTATTGTAGAGATAAACACCACCAAGAAGCATTGTAATCTATCTTAAGTTGAATAAACTACTAACGTAAACACTCCATATCAATATTCAATAGTCGGGCTCTCGTAACTGCTGAATCGAGTATCTCAAGAAGTGTTCTTTGTGTATGATAGTGCAATACAAGACTTCCGCCGCGTGCTCTCGATCTATGAGTGGGTAGGTTAAGAAAGAGAACAGGCCGTGTTTTCTTCTTAGTCCAATTTGGTTTTGAGAGAGATATCCTGAGAGATTGTGTCATTAGGATTACTGTTATGGCTTTCCTGGGTATCTGGAAGTAAGAAGTGTTGATAAGACAGCACATGAACAGATGAGCCTTTTGAATAAGGCTGGGAGCGGTTCAAGGCAGGATTTCCAAAATCTGTGACCTGAATCCCAGGAACGCTGGTGAATCTTTTGATGTCGCTTCCCCTAAACGCCGCTTGGCTTTTCGCTACCACCTGTGGAGTAAATGTCCACGTGGTTTAGATGAGGTCCCGTCATGACCTCTAAGCTACGCATGTGGACTAAAGAGCCCGGCAGTTGTTCCTCTCCAAGTACGTCAGTCCTCTTTTTCAAAGGGTAACCTGATCGCACCGCGGGTCCGGCATCAGGCACCTCGTCAATTTGATTGGCTCAGCACCACGGAGTGAACTCCTCTGTGTAAGTTTGCATTGGTAAGCGGACTGCCGTGGAATCGGGACTTTCACTCCGGATCGACTTCCCTGAGGCTCAAATCTCGGCGTATTTCTGCTGTGACACCGTCAAACCCAACATGATGAGAAAAGGTTGGCGTCATGAGGCTTTGAGACACGTCCCGTTCGGGAAGGAGATTGGCACCCCAGGGGGAAGCTAACTCGTTATCAGCGGTCTGGAAGCCAAGCCTTTCGGAGCTAAGGCGTGGGCTACACCCGGAGCTGCGTTGGCGCGACCTTCTCGGTATGGACCGAGACGCTGCTTCGGTGGGGCGACCCTCGAGACATGGAGAAACTCATAGACGTCATTCATCGGATGGCACTTTTCGATGGGTGTTCTCCGATGGGTAATTTGCGGCAGGCAGAGGGCCGAGGTCTATTGCCTGACCTGAGCAGCTTGCAGCATGATCAGCTCAAAGGCGGGCAGGTGTGAGGAAATTCGAGCGTCATCGCGAAATTTGGCCGTATTTAAGTAGAAGAAGAGTGCACTTTGAAACGTGGTAGAACCACAGAACATCAACAAATATTCTCGAAAATATTCTAGATACCATCAACACCAATTAAATCAAAATGAGCTACCCCGAAAAGTTCCAGGGCTTCTGCACCCAGGGTCCGAAGACATGGAATAAGTTTAGCAAGGAGACCCTCACACCGAAACCATTCGAAGATCACGACATTGACGTGCAGATCGAGTGCTGTGGTGTCTGCGGATCCGACGTGCACACCATTACTGGCGGCTGGGGTGAATACGAGGGTCCCCTGTGTGTCGGCCACGAGGTAAGTCTACTCTAGAACACCTAAGACGGGTGTGCAAGATCTAAAAGCCATCAAGGTTGTCGGCAAGGCGATCGCCGTTGGCAAGAGCGTCAAGGACATCAAGGTTGGAGACAGGGTCGGCGTGGGAGCCCAGGTGTGGGCGTGCCTGAAGTGTGAGCAGTGCAAGCACCAGAACGAGAACTACTGCCCTCACCTCGTCGGTAAGTTGACATGGATGTTTCGGCCGCTCCCGAAGTCGAGACTGACTCAAGAATCAGACACATATAACGCAAAGTACGAGGATGGTAGCCAGGCGCATGGTGGCTTCGCAAGTCACATTCGCGCCCATGAGTACTTCACCTTCAAGATCCCCGAGAAGCTCAAGTCCGAGGATGCGGCCCCGCTCATGTGCGCCGGCTTGACGACCTACTCCCCGCTTGTCCGGGGCGGTGTGGGGAAGGGCTCCGTGGTCGCAATCGTCGGCATCGGCGGCCTCGGTCACCTCGGAGTGCAGTGGGCCAAGGCTCTCGGCGCCGAAGTCTACGCCCTCACGCACTCGCCCGACAAGGCCGAAGACTGCAAGAAGCTGGGCGCGAAGGAGGTCATCAACACGACAGAAAAGGACTGGGCGAAGCCCTGGGCATTCAAGTTCGACTTCATGTTGAACTGCTCCGATATGACCAACGAGTTTGATCTGCAGACCTACCTGTCCACCCTCAGCGTCGGTGGTCACTTTCACATGGTGGGACTTCCGGATAAGCCACTTCCCCAGTTCCCTGCGGGCCTGTTCACCAGCAACTCGGCTAAGATGTCCGGAAGCCACATTGGAAACCACCAGGAGATGGATGGGCTGTTGAAGCTTGCCGCTGAGAAGGGCATCAAGCCATGGGTTGAGACTATTGATATCTCCGAGGCAGGATGCAAGGAAGCGGTAGAGAGGGTCAAGGAGAACAAGGTTCACTACCGATTCACCTTGGTTGGGCACCAGAAGGCGTTCGGTACCGCTTAAAAGTTTTCCTCAATTGAATCAATTTAATAGCAATTGCATATTTAATTCATTCGTACTCAAGTCTTCGAATTGCTTATCCCTAAGTATTATGTGGTACACAGTACTAGGTTTTGTCCGCCCATTGAACTCCGTGTCAGCCAGAGTGACTCCCGAATCGCGCAACGCCCGGCTCATCCGCACATCCGAGTATGCTAGTGTGTGCACTTTCATCACAGAAAAGTCCTAGAAGCCTATCAGCTACACATTCAGTCAGTTGATCGAATGTGAAATCAGCTTACGAAGGACTTTTCCGTGGAGAAAGATTCAAACATGCATCCACTATGATCCCTGTAGGGATGACTCTTTGCTGATGACTGGCAGTGGCCCAGCGGATTCAAACCAAATGCGGGCGCCAACCGGCTAGCCGGTTCAGTGCGACGGGACCACTAACAGGCTTATTTCAAGCCTCGATGCGGTTTAGGTCTTACTTCACACGCGATGTAAGATGCCCTTTTGATGCCGCCCCATCTGCTCGGTCCGCTGCTGACCCTTGGCAATTGTCGGCAGCTCAAGAAATAAACTTCAGGTTAAAACCACAACCCCTCTCACTGTGTTCCGTTTGATCGTTAATCAACCACCAGCGAAGTCACACTCACACAACTGCACTCATCACACTGCCAGCAATATGGCGGCCGAAATTCACGTCATTTCTAAGAAGGACCTCACCAAACATGAGACAATCTCAGTCAATCTGTCTCTTCCCCCCTTAGCCCCCTCGTCCATCCGGGCGCGCTCAACTCTCATCGGCATCACATCCAACAACCTCTCATATGCCAAGCTCGGAGACATGCTCCATTGGTGGTCCACCTGGCCCGTCCCTCTCGACGGCCCCGCCCCGTACAACAACCGGGATGAGTGGGGGATCGTGCCTGCGTGGGGTTTCGCCAGGGTTCTCGAGTCGAACATCGAGGCCATCCCATCCGGCAGTCTTGTCTACGGCTACTGGCCTACCTCATCACACGAAGTTGATCTCAACCTCGTACCACACGAGCCCAAGGGTCACTTCCGCGAGGTGAGCGACCACAGGAAGGAACTCGGAAGCATTTACAACCGCTACAACCTCGTCGACGAGTCCGCCAAACCAGAGGAGTTCAGAGCCATTTTTGCAAACGCGTATCCTATCTGGAACGCGGGCTACGTACTTAACCGCTTCAGCTTCCCGACGGAGTTTAAAGGAGTTCACCCAACTGGCCAGTATGGCGGCGAGTGGACCGACAAGGACGGGGATCTAAGCTCCGCCGTCGTTATCAACCTCTCCGCATCAAGCCGGACGGGGCGGAGCATCACCTGGAACTTTGCCCGGAACCGTAAACCGGACACCAATGGGCCTCTTGCATGGCTGAACGCCACTTCTTCGCCTCAGTCTTTGAGTCCTTCCCCCGAGGCTCCCTTCTCGATCAAAAATGTGAAGTACGACGAACTTGCTGCTGAAGAGACGGTCGATTGGATTGCCAGTGTCCAGCCTAAGCGCGTTGTGGTGTTTGATAACGGAGGCCCTGTGGAAGTCACCGAGCAGCTCCGCGAAGCTCTGGCCGCCAAGTTACCGGAAGGTACAAGCTTCACTTTGGTCTTGATTGGCGGCGAGCCAAAGATGCAATCTCCAGAGGAGTTCCAGGCACTTATGGGCTTGCGAGGGAAGTGGGGTGTCCCTGTTCAACTGAACACGACTTGGGTCATTGACGATGGTGTTGAGGCGGAAGGCGCGGAGAGCTTCTTCAGAGACAACGAAGCTGCATTCGAGAAAGCGGTAGGCGAGAAGTACCTTGGAGACATGGAACTGGTTTGGGGCACTGGAGTTGGTGGTTCTTCAGGAGTTGAGAAGGCATGGGAAAATATCATTCAGGGAACGCTAACGCCCAACAAAGCCTGGGTTTACCGCCTGGGCAACTAAGATTCAAGCGAACCTGTGGACAATTCCATTACCTTTGGTCATTGTGTAACGAATGGCACCAAGTAGAAGGCGAGAATATGTCCAAGGGTCGGGCTCGGTATCGGAGTTGAGAGGGCGAACAAGTCTCCGGCTGGGTATGTCGATACCTAGGCCACCAGACCCACTAGTTATCAATTATCATACTGCGTGAGCCTTTTCGTGACTCTAGTCAGGCGGAATGTTCCTCTTTTGTGATTACTTATTTCCCTAAGTTGCACAGCCATAAGGCCATATATGCAATGACTTGAGTCAGGACTACAGGGTCAAGTTCTTGGAGGCGAGTTTCAGACGGCCGTTTCAGACGAACCTCAACTCCGGCCGCTCAGTACCGGCAGTCCGGTTCAGCTCGGGGATACCGTCATCAATTAAGAGTTGCTGTTAGCCAATAGTCTGACTGAATTAGTATCCGAAGGTCATGCTCAGAGTCTTTCTTGACTTGCTGAGATACATAGTATGCACATCTAGTGCCCACTTCGCCTGCCAGTCGTGTTTGACAGCAACCTTAAATCTTTCCGGCGACTTTTTATAACAGCTTTCGTCTGTCAAATGCTGGCAGCCTTCCTGCATTCTTTTGTAGATCGTTCGAATTAGGAAGTTTACTATCTCGAAAACACCAAAATAGCCAAGTCAAGTGTTCTCGGAGAAGATCTGTCGATCAAGAGCCCAAGCATTCGGTCAAGTATAAAGGCAGAAGACATTGCCGCCTGAACTGAGGTATCGTTCTAGCTTATCATCAATCAAGCAGGCAGCTCCATTCTTATTCAGAATTTTGAAGTCCGGCACTTCCACGTCTTTAAACACTATTCTTTGAGTCTGTCACCTGTCCATTTTGTCCATATCCAACAAGATGAAGTTTACTGCAGTTATCGTCACTCTCATTGCCGTTGTTTCGGCTGCTGTCCCTCACCCAGTAAGACCTCCAATTTCGCTCGCTGCCCATTCGTGGACGCCGTCGAATACTGACTGATATACTAGCGTGACACTGCGGGCATAGAGCTGTTCCCTCGTCAGGCGAATTGCAGAAAAGCGGATGGTAATACCTGTTCCCTAAATCCTCCGGTCATTTCACAGTGAGCTGACACACATCCCACAGAGTTTTGCAACGACAACGACCCTCTGCCTCATGATTGTTGTAAGGGACTTAAGTGCACGCTTGAGAACCCGGCTGGCATTGGCCCAACCAAGATTTGCCGATAAATGCTCTCGATCCAATGGCTGAGATGGATAAATGGTACAATCAGTTTTCATCCAGACTAAGTAAATAGAACGAGAATGAATTGTATATACTGGGTTTCAGAAGCTTGCAAGGCAAGATCCGAGCTGCGCCTTCACAAGATGTGCATTCGACCTGTCCCGCAACGTTTTTGTTGTCGATGTTCAAATGAGCGAAGGAGCACCTAAATTACAGCCGACACATCTGCATGAAAATGAGCGGAGAATTTAACACCTCTAAGCTTGCAGCCTCTCCCAAAAAAGCCTTATTCAAGTGATGTGACAACGCATACTTCTCATTTTCCTTTTCAATATCACATATCGACCTCGCTGAAGTACCTTTACGCCCATGCTACTAACGACACCTAACGAAACTCGAATCTCCTTCAAAATGTTATGGCATCCTCAGAAATAGGCACCAGATTCCCCTTGCCCCTGAACTTTTCCACAATGTCCGCTTGCTCGGACAGCATGAGCCTGTCGCTCTGATGTCCAAACCTCGCAAGCACCCTCCACCGCGCCAAATCGCCGGGGTTGCGCTTATCACCGTGCGCCGCCTGAGGATTTTCCCAATGACCCCGCGAAAACGAAATAAGAGTCGAGATTTTCTGATTCGGAATGTCGTAGACCAGCGAGCAGACAGTCCCCGTCTCTTCGAGCCAGTTCACCTGCCATAGTTCGCCGGGGCGAATACACTGATACGTGGCGGCCTGGTAGTTTATGCGGCCCGCCATCGGTCCGCCATGGATGGCATAGACTACGCGGTCCTCGGAGAAGAACCACATCTCATAGCGCCACTTTTCCGGATTTCCATTCTCATCCTCGGCGTCGTAGTCGTAGATAAGGTGCACGTCGCGGATGTCCTTATCAAAGGTCGAGTCCAGAGGCGTGTTGGTTTGGAAGCGGGGCAGCGGTTTCGCTGGTGCTCTGTTGGAGAGGAACATGACTCGTGCGTTTCTGGAAGGCTGGTAGATGTTCTGGAATGCGTTGATGACGACAAGTTTGTGAGCTAGCTCAGGTAGGGATAGGCAGTTTATAGAGCTTTTTGAATTCGAATCCTGAAGAGTCTGAGGACGTAGCAGTTTGTCGGACAAGTGAATAGACGCCGTTTTATCACACGGATGTCCGTGGAGAAGGGTGCTCGGGTGGTGTGCCGGAAGTGGTCTGTCGGAGCGGGTCTGTGTGGTGACATGCTCGATTGTCTAAAGACTATTACATCATAGGCCGAACTTTCCGGCGATACCGCGCCATGTGGACAAGAAAAACTTGTAAAGCCTTTGATCTTTCGCGTACGGAATGGGCAATTTGTCAACGATGAATCAGGAAGCTGCTGTTGACGTATTAGCTTGGCTAGAAACCGGAAGCAAACGTGGTAGCTCTGAGTAGGTGCACATGACGAAGGATGCAGCAGCATGCTTCCTACCTAGACTGCACCCAAGCCCTCAAAGACGGACTTGGCAGCATATTCTAGCAAATCAGAAAGTTTCATTGCTTTGCGATGAGAGACGTTGAGAGACGTAGTGGTAGCAATAGTTGAAGGTGATTGGCTAGGTCAACTCACCTGCATGCTGCTGCCTGCATGGCGAATTCAGAACCTGCCCTTGAGTCTTGGCTCATCTGTGCTCTGGCTGAGAGATGTCTGTACACATAATTTTGTGCTCAAAGTGGCCAGGTTCGAAGTGAAATCAGAGTGGCATCTGGCCCGAGACTTCGCATTCTTTTCAGAGGACTCTGTGGCTAGATCCTTCCATGGCCTATCTACACACCAACCTCGATTCCTACATGCCATCTACACCGACGCAAGCCATCTTACCAACCCCAGAGACCTCGTCAGATCCGAACCCAATCAACATGTCTTCACCAGCGACCACCCTCCTAACGGTACACGACCAAAGATGTAAGCAGCCAAGGATATTACATAGGCTAGCGCGGCGAATATTATCAAACCCCGATAGCCGCCGCCCTCAGCTCCTAAAATCGCCCCGGCGATTGGAATACCGATGAGAGTGCCAAAGCTGCAAAGAGTGTATGCGGTACCGTTGCGTTTCCCATAGTCTTCCGTCCGACAGACCAAGCCAATGGCGACCGGAGCAAGGCTCACAGATGCTCCTGACCAGAATCCGTAGATGATGGCGAACGCTGTTGTCATGGCCCGACTCCCATTTGCTGTAAGCCAGAGGCCAAATATCGAAGCCATACAGCAGAATGTGATGGTACACATCGTGTTCATGACACCAAATCGATCAGCGACATAGTTAGGTAAGAATCTACCCGGAACCGCGCCCACGTTGAGGAGTGGGTTGAGCATGTATGCATTCAGGTATCCGAACCCAGAGTGAATGCCATAGGAGCAGATGTATGTAATGGGAATGAAGACGGCAAACTCAACAAGAACCAGTCCAAGGGCCACTGCCGCGTAGTCAATGTCCTTAAGGGCTTTGAGGTCGATAGAAGAGCCTCTTGACTTTTCAGGTTTCAGCCTTTTGGTCAGTAGACAGCATGCCGCTAACCCGTGAATGGCACAGATGAGAGCAATCACTCGAATAGACCAGCCGAAGCCGATGCGAGGGGCCAAGTAGAGGATGACGAGGGGCATCCAGACGCCGCCCACACCTCCCGCAGTGCAGGCTAGACCAGTAGCTAGTCCTCTCTTCTTGTGAAACCAATGGCCAATTGCTGATACAGCAGGATTGTATAATAACGAGGAAGAAATCCCGCCAAGGACACTGAACGAGAGAAAGAATTGGTAGAATTCTAGACAACAATCAAAGTCAGAATCTAAAGTTCATGGTGGTAGGTAGCTTGGCAGATGAAACTATCGAGGCTTACCGGATGAAAAGCTCATGAAGACGAGAGCAAGAACGATACCGAGAGCTCCAGGTACGATCAAGATGCGCATATCATGGGCGTCAAACACGGGGCCTTGGGGTGTTAGTTTCGAATTGATGCGCATACGATTTCTCAGGATTGACTTACCTATCTGAGCACCACAAAAGAACAGGAAGAAGGCATAGCCACTGAAAATCCACCCAGTGGAAGACTCTGGCATCCCTTGAAGTTCGTTTTCTCCGAGCCAAGCCTGGAGTACGGCGAGCGAGTTCAAGAGACCCATGGAAGGTATCATAGCACACCAGGCTCCAAATACGACTAGCCAAGCTGTCAATCCGCCATCTGGATAGTCCATGATAGATTCGGTACTTTGAGCGTGGGTCATTATGCCTGAGAACTATGTCAGCCGTGCTTACGACCCTAAATGATTGTTTGCTACGTACCGTCTGATCCCGAGCTGTGCGGTCGCTCTGCTGGCTGCGATATATCTTCTTTCATGATGGGGACCGTTTCTTGACCACACGGCGAAAGTGTGTGTTATCCGAGTTTACCGCGGAAAACTAATCATTCACGTGGGTGATTGGTGCCGGTCATCGGGTTGTGAAGCAAAGATTCTTAGACTTTTGGCAAATGTTTCTGGATACGCGCGACTCTTAATTATTGAGACTCGCTTTCATAACTCCGCGGAAGTATCGGTCAAATTAGCACCACGGAAGTCATTCTTCCTCGGTTTGGCGACCGCAAGGCGTCGTCGACACCTTGGTGGAGCTTGATTTCCTTGGGGCAACTTTTCCCGTAAACGGGCCGGTCCGGCCGTTGAGCATAACGTATTACACTGAGAATATTCCCCTGGAATCTGGCAATGGGGGCACAAATCCCGAAGTCAATCCAAATTTGACGTGCTGGGATGCCAATCAAAATTTGGGACCTGCCTCATGAGAGGCGAGGGTTACGCTATCTGGAAAGTAGCTCGAGAGAGGCGGAAGGGCCGCCCTAGTCTGGCGGCGTTGGCGGGAAAGCTTCCGCCCTTTCGTGGTTAAAAAGACGTTTATCATCAGTTTGCTTGTGCGGTATTGATAGATCCAGGCGTACATGTTAGGAGAGTAATCTAATCTGGCAGTTTAAGGAGGGCGTCGGTGCAGAAGATTTGAGAAGCGATGAATGAAGATTTGGCACATAACATGTTGGCTAATAAATGTTGATCATTACTGGGGGCACACGAGACGTTCCTTATGTTCTGAATCCATGCTTCACTAATAGACGAGCATTAAGGAGGTTATTTGAGATGCTGCTTCCACGATAGGATTGGCAATTCTCTCGAAAGAGTCCTTGGCCAAGATTAGATCATGTAGCAACGCGATTCATCGATCAATTGAGATATGGTTGTCACGGATATTTGTTCGGGCCCCGAGGCTCATTTTCCCGGCTTCTTAGTGACTGTACGCATTTTACCTAGACAGCTACTCACTGGACATCGTATCTACAACAACACACATTGGTGACAATCTGAAATATTAAAATCGGGAAAGTCTAGACTTGTGCTCGACTGTTACCAGAACAACACCGGACTCGGACACCGAGGATGTATGAGATTTCAGCGCTCCATCGCGTGACTTACACAAGAAACCATCACATGTGCTTTGATCGAGCGTCCCAAAACAAATCGCGGTCTTGGTTCACTCTCTGTTGAATCAAGACCTAATCCGTGATACAGAAAGCACCTATCCCCACAAACGGAACTTTGAATCGAAGACATGAGCGCCACATCGGAAGAGATGCTTGGGACCGGCCCGAGTCTCGTGAACACATGAAAAGTCGGGTTTGTTGAGCCTCTTGGCAAGGACGAGAGAAATTATCCTGAATCGTCAACATTGAGCAAAACGTCTCGCTGATCACTGGATATCTGCGCCGGTGTGAAGTTGGAATGTCGCAGGCTCATGCGGAATGAGTAGAGGTCGGAAGAATATGTCCCGTTTTGTTGATAATCGCCAAAGTGAGCCACAGATTGGGAAATGGGGTGTCTTGAACGTTCGCGCAAGGCGGCGCATGTGTTTCATGCGGGGTGACCGAGCTGAATGCGGCGACTCCGTTTTGCTGGTATACCGGAATGCAGTTGTCCGTGAAGATCATTCTTCGGATCCGAGAGGTATACTGAAGCTGAACTCCGCTATTGATCCGAACGACTCAATCGTTGCTTTCTTCAACGTCAACCGAACTTCTCAACTCCGGCCTTGACCAGAAGAAAAGAAAAACTGATAGCCTACATCTAGCTACGGAATAATATGCGGTATATCAGTTTTTCCTGGATAGGGAGTGACATCTTAGGTTTCTTCATTGCTTGATATGACCATAGGACCCTCCGAATGCCAAGTGCCGCGTGTAAGACAGCTCCCCTCGTTCGGTCTGCGTCAGATGATTGAGATCTTGTCCCGAAAGAGCACGGCGAAAAGTCACTATGGCATTCTGGGTTCGCCATGTTGTAAACGAGCCTATTAAAGCGTTGAGCAAGGGAGACCGTCCTTGGGATGTCTCACATCTGTGGTTATGTGGCTGGCGTGTCCCGCAACCATCCACCTGGATACGCCTGGATACAGACACAACTTTCACGACCTAGCAGATACAACCCCTGCTATTGGTTATTGCTCCTTGAATCTCTGCATGGCTCGTGCCGTTCCTCACGAGGCCTTTCCGAGAATGGTTTTCTGAGATGGGATTCTCCCTCTCTTTTGTCATGAGACATTCACTTGGGCAACTGTTGGAATCACTCTATTTGGCCAATGCTCGCAGGCAGGATGATACCGTTAACGGAGACGATGAATCTTCAAGATACGCCGATCGTTGAGATCAACGGTAGCTAGAGAGTATGTTGTCTAAGACCCTAGGGAGAGAGCTGGGATTTTGTCTCTCTCCTATCTCGTTTTGGTGGAGACGAGCTCGTTTGTGGCAGCCGACAACACCGTTTTGGGAAATCAGCTCCTGGACAGCTGGATACCCGGGGAAACCATCAATGGCTATCATTGTGCTGTTGATCCTTCGGATGGCTTCTCCTCTCATACTGGAATGCCTCCCACGAAAATTTCTTCACACAGCTTCCACGACTATATATCCGGATCGTTATTCTCCTGTTTTATGTCTTCTCTTTCCCGCTTCATCCGATCCTTGTTCACCCATGACCGAGATATCCAGTACTTCATTGAATCGTAACCTTGCTTACGAGCTTCCTTACTTCAACGAAATGGCTACCCTCGACACTCACACCAATGGGATTTTCATGCCCAAGGACTTCGTCGGAATGGATAGCATCCTCGATGAGGATCTGTCTACTTCCCCGGATGCCACGTCTCACATCTTCGAGATGTCCCGCACCAGACGTCTGCCTCGTCCCAACGGCGTTCTCTCTCGCGATGCCAGCCCTACCGGCTCCACGCGCTCTTTCGCCAATGGCCACAGCCATAGCTCCCGTCGCATCCTGAGCCGCACCCGGACTTCATCATGGGGCAGCTACCAGAAGCAGTACAGCTCCGAAGTGGCCAAGGAGCTGACCGCTCAAGCCGAGGGCGAGTTCTTTGCCCTCACAGAGCTGATGGCCAACATGTCTCGCCGCAGCACCTCCCTGAGGGAGGTCTGGAGCAAGATTATCGCCGAGCGGGAGTCCTGCTATGCCGAGATGGACAGGATGCACCAGCGTATTGAGGAGTTCGCCGAGATCATCGAGATCAAGGAAAGGGAGCACTCTCACAACCACCAGGAGCACGAAGAGCGCCAGAAGCAAATCCTCAAGTTCAACATTGACCTCAAGGCCGCTGTGAACAGCACTGCCGAGTTCAAGACGAAGCTTGCTGAGCGCGACACCGAGTGCCGCCACCTCCTTCACGAGATCACGCAAGTGAAGGACACTCTCAGCCACGTCAGGCGCGAGCATGAGGAGACGAAGAAGACTGTCGAGACCACGAGGCACACTCTGATCTCGACCGAGAGTTCTCGCGCTGAGCTCGAAGACAGGTGTGGCAAGCTTCGCGGCGACCGTGATGCTCTTGACCTGAAGTACACCGAGCTGCTCTCTCGTTATGAGGAGCTGACGACCAAGCACGACACCCATCACAAAGAGCTTGTTCACTCCAAGCAGCTCAACTCTGTCCTTAAGAAAGAGAAACACGACTGGCTCCACCGCGAGAGCGAACTGGAGGAGAGGCTGCGCAAGCATGAGCACAGGCACGAAGAGATCAGACGCAAGAACAAGGAACTCGAGGATCGCCTCGAGAAGAAGCAGCTCGAGATCAAGGAGTTCCAAGAGGTCATCACCAGGGCCGAGCAGCGCGTCACCAAGGTCAGACACGAGAAGACCGAGCTCGAGCAGCACATTGAGAAGCTCAAGCGCGACATCATCAAGGAGCACAGCTGCTGGGAGGAGGCCGAGGACCGCAGCAGCAAGTGGAAGCTCAAGTGGGAGCACTCTGAGCGTGAGATCGTGTCTCTACGCGAGGACGTCTCTCGCGTCGAGATCATCCAGACCGAGCTGCGTGAGACCATTACCAAGAAGATCGAGGAGATCCGCGTTCTTCAGCTTGAGAAGAAGCGCGTCGAGGAGGAGAGCGGTCGCCACTCCGGCCGCGCCGATGATATCCACCGCCAGCTGGTCATCATCCAGGAGACTCTTAGCCACACCGAGTCCACACTTTCCAAGACCCAGGAAGAGATCCACTCTAAGACCGAGCGCATCGAGCGTCTGCAGCTTGAGTTCAACACCGCCAAGACCAAGATCAAGGACTACGAGATTGAGATCAAGAGCCACAAGTCTCTCGCCGCTACTCTCCAGGTCGAGGTTGAGAGTCTCACGACCGAGTGCGGCTCTCTTAAGCAGAAGTGCCGCGACTGGGAGGGCAGATACGAGGACGTCTGCGAGAGCGTCACCGAGTACGAGGATGGCGGCTCCGGCTACGAGTTCGAGATCAGCAGCATGCGTACCATGCTTCGCGAGTCGAGGGAGCAGAAGGAGAAGGCGATCAGCGCTCGCAACAACGCCGACCGCGAGCGTGATGAGGCTATCGCCAGATACGAGGAGAAGTGCCGCGAGATGGAGAGGCTCGAGGAGAGGATGAGAACGCAGTTGCACGAGCAGGAGAGACGCCGTTCCAGCAGCGGTCGGACCGTTGTCAGACACTTTTCCAAGAGTGGTAACGGCATGACCAGCAGCAGCGAGGCTGGCAATGGCCACAGCCACAGCCACAGCCATGGTCACAGCCATAGCCATACCCACGGCCACAACCACTCCCACGGTCACACCCACAGTCACGGCCACATCCACGACCACGAGAGTGTTTAGTCTGGATGCCACAACTTAACAAGGTCCTTCTTTACTCTTTTCCTTTTTCCACAAACCATTCCAGTCTTTAGTCTGAGTTCGCAAGACGATTTTTTCTTTGTCACGTATCGCCAACGGAGCGAGTAGGTCGCACATCAGAAATTGAATAAACCCCTACGATTATTGAACGTCTGGCAAGGTCTGGAACTGCTTAGAGAACAACTCCAGGAGTCCATGTGTTCTTACAAAAATAAACAAACCTAATATAAGATTACTCTTCAGATCCGATCCCGACCTCATTTTGACTATTCGTTTCGTTTGACATGCAACATCATGAGGACCTTTAACAGTGGATGTAAGAGCGTGGTCTGAAGATCAGTTCCAGACGGTTGCCGTATCGTCATCTTACATGCATCTACAGCATCACAGCAACAAGGCGATTGGTCTTCTAAATCTTTACAAGGCGTTGCTGAAAATCAGGCTTTGGAGTATTTCTCCCACCCTTTTTACTTACAAATTCCCCAATTGATGTTCCACAATGTCTGTGTTCTGGAGATGGTTGGGTTCTCCTCCGGTGGCCCCTGTCAGCTTATGGCACTGCAATTGGTCGTGGGTGATTAACATTAGTGGCCATACAGCGACTGCTTTGCGGTAACGCCTGCTGGTAATCTCGAGCAGACGGAGATCTGCACCTCATACGACGAATGCGATGCTCGGCTCTCACATGCACTGACGAGGCTTTGCAAGTGGGATAAACCATTGCGAGTCCCGTGAGGCCAATGGTGGGCAGATATTGTTGTATTTCCAAAGCAGGCATCACGCAGCTCTGTCGTAGACCATGTGGTCGATCAACAGCAAAGTAGGTCGTACAGCACCCGGGCAACAAAAGCACCGCACCTAACTAGTGAGTTTTACATGGACATGCAGACGGAGTATCATCCGAAGTCTTGGTCTTTCAACGGCGGCTTACGTTGAACCATATCGAATTAAGATGTTTAGAAGCTTGAGTGGTCTCAATTGGTAATTCCCTGGCGGAGGATCAGTAAGCTCCCAGCGGGCGCTCAATCATAACGACTGACTTCTGACGAAGAACAATCCTTCGTGGCTGTGGGCAGCACAGCACCGGCGCCAATTTGCCGGCCGTACTAGCGTGCCCGTTTTTGGGTTGCTCTTTGTTCACACTGAGTGGAAAATACTAAGATCGATGATGGAGGGCCAACTCGCGGGAGAATCCATGAAGCTCATCACGCGTTTGCTACCTTTGACACAACCCTCTGGCACTTCGTCTCGCAACTGCGGGGACCTCCGAATGAGTGCTTGCAAAAAGACCTCACAGGTCGGGTTGACATCGACCCTGGTCGTGCTATTCAGGGGCGGAAAGGCTGGAGCCGTTGGGGCGAAGGATCCTGCCCTACCACGCTAACGGGTTCAATCCTACGCTATTCTCGGTTTAGTAACTGGCAGCTGCCAGGCTTCAGCATTTTGCTCCGGAAGTCATTGTTTAAGGACTGCGCATGGCCCCCAAGATCCATTTGTCCTTGGTCTTCCCTAGTCATCCATATCTTGAACATGTCCATGATGGAGCCACAATCGTCGGGCTCAAGCTCGAAATCCAAGTCGTCCAGCCCGGATCCGTCCGCCGGAGTCATGGCCCCGCTGACGACCGGGTCCCGGGGGAAGAAGAATAGGTACGTCAGCATCGGCGCGCCTCCGATCGTGGCGGCCGCCCCCTGACACTGGAAATCCATCTGACGATGCTGCAGATTGCCGGGAATGTCGCCTCAAATGGTCACTTTCTCCCTACATCAACGCTCACAGACCAAGAGAGCTACTTCAAAGAAAGTGAGAACAGGTTGCATCACATGCAAGTAAGCATTGGCTCCAAGTCCTGGTCACACCCCCTCAGGCGCTGACGATTGATGCAAGACGGCGGCACATCAAATGCGATGAGACCAGGCCATTTTGCCTGAAGTGCACCAAGTCACCCCGCGGGCCAGGAGTATGCGAAGGGTACCCTTCCGACCGCAACACCAAAGCAGGGCACCGCCAAATCCAAGCCGCGCCGCGTAGGATCGTGGCAAAGGGGACATGGAGAATCCAGAACATTCTCGTCGAACCCGGGTACGACTCCGTCTTCTTCACAGACCCGGAAGAGAGAGGCTACTTCGACTTTTGGCGCATCCTCGTTGGCAACATCTACCTCTTCCCCAACGATGTCATGTCCCGCATCCTCCCGCAGCTTGCCCGACATGAGCCCGCCATCAAACACGCAGCCCTCGCCATGGCCGCGATGGCCCGCGCCCTGGTGCCGAACCTCAAGCGGCGGACACGAAGGGAGCTACACAGCAATGGGCCGCACTATGAGTTCGCGCTGAAGCATTACGGCCGTGCCATCAAGCTTGTACGCACGTCGGCGCCGTCGACTGATAATATGCTCTGGGCCATCGTCTGCTGCGTCCTCTTTGTCACTTTCGAGTGCCTCCATGGCGACCGCAACGCGGCGTTGCAGCATGTTATGCACGCATACAAGATGATGGAGCACTACTTCAACCAGCGGTCTATGGTCGAGGACGTTCGGGAAACAGACTCCATCCGCTCCGTTTGTGACGATGCCGCGTGGATCTTCCAAGGCATGACGATGCAGTCTTGGTCGCATAACGTGCTTCACTCGAACAACTCAAGCGACATAAGCTGGTGCTGCCGTGGAAGCACACGACCCTTTGCAGTTGAAGAGATGCCTTCGACGTTCGCTGACCTACACATCGCACGAAGATGGTGGAGAGTGGTCCAGCACTACATCTGCCACCGCTGTCCGATCTATACCGACATGTATGCGGACGATATGCCGCAAGAAGTCATTGCTGCCGGGTACATACGAAACACATATGAACTCAAGGATGCTGAGGATCTAAGGAAAGTCCTTCCTCAGTTTCTTGCCCATCTTCAACGCTGGTATGACAGCTTTCAGGGGATCTATGACCATGCCAGGATTGGACAAGATCGCGACTTCAGCTCATACGTCGACGCATGCAATCTGCGTGTACAGTATCTTCTGCTATGGAGCGATGTCGTGAGCATCAGCTACAGAGATGTCAAGACAGTCAAGAGTCTCACGCCAGCGTTCCGCGAGATTGTGGATCTGTCGCGGATCGTTATCCAAACACAGTCCAACTGCGGTGGCTGTTCTGAGGTATTCAGCATGGACAACGGGCCTACCATGCCACTGCTGGTCGTTGCATGTCGATGTCGCGACGCTGAAGTCAGAGAGGAAGCGACGGAGTTGTTGGGAAAGCATCCCAGGCGTGATGGCTTGTGGGATAGCAGGACGTTTCACACAATTGCTATGAGAAACAAAGTCATCGAGTCTGACAATATCGCTTTTGAGGATGACGAATTCGAGGAATGGTCTCGACTTTCACGGAGGGAAGTTCACTTCGATGCCAACGGGGACGTCCAGGCAAAGATTGTCAAATGGCATCCTGGAGTTGGGGAGTGGCGCGTGGTGGAAGAGCAACTCGGGGAGCCATCTCATAAGGTGCCTCCAGACTACAGAGACCTTCCACGGAGGCAGCAGTCGATCAAAATTGCCCCAAAACTTTGTTAGATAATGATTGACTGGTAATGCGAAATCTCAAGCTCAACTCTAGTAACTCTGACAATCCCGTACTCGAGCTAAACCTCGGGGTTCCCTTCAGAACCTTTCTCGGATCCTTCTTCTGAATGATCTCTGCCGGGCTTACAACAATAGTCCTCGTTCTCCCAAACGCCGGAGCCCTGCCAAACGTCCGGTGGTGGGCAGGGAGTACGTTGTTCGGTCTGGGCCATGAGACTTTCTAACTGGTCGCGTTTCTCAGGAAATATTATCGGAAAGAGCTCACGGAGGTGTAAAACGGTTCCGTTATGACATTGTGGACCCATAACCTTTCTCACGAGGGGCTCCGAATCCTCGAATCTGGAAATGTTAGACACAAGGAAGTGTCCTCTCTTCGTTCCCGGCCACCAAATGATGAAATCCTCGTCAGTGAACTTAACCCAGATATCGGTGTCTGCGCCATAAGTCAAGAACAGAACTATAAAATCTGCTCGATTCTCCATTACTGCTTCCCGAGGCAATGACACGAGAATGCGCATAAGCCAAGCGTGCCAGCATGTAATAGGGACACCATGGAGTATACAGCTTCCGATATCGGACTTTGCGCTAGACAACGCTCCAGATTTGAGATAGGAATCTACTCCTGCTAGAATTCTTTCGCTGACGACTTTTGCAGGAGTGCCTTTGAACTGTCGGGTTTCATCATTCCTAGAGTGACCGTAGCCGAAGGTGCCGGTAAGAAAGTTGTCTAGAACGATACCTTCATATATGTCGGCATCTTGACCAGAGAGAATCTTATCCCAAGTTTCGGGGGCATCGTAATTTTTGTATATCCCAGCTCTCATAGATAGAAGAAGCAAAGCAACTTTGGGTGGAAGGAACCAACTCGAGGGATTAAAGGAATGGAGGAAATGGAGATTAAAACGTAAGTTTATTTCCATCTCGTGCAGGTTGTGGTGTTGTAGGACATTGCCAAGTTCTTCGAATAGGCACATCCAGCGGTCGTCGGACAGTCGCTTCTCCAAGTAGTGATATTGGGAGAGAAGCCCACGAAGCTGGACACTAAGATTCTCCCGTACGTAGAAAACACTTGGGCGGAAGTATTTTATTGCGGCAAGGTACGACTGGCAATGGAAGTCCCCTTCATTGAAATCCATGTCATCCGTCGCGTCAGCGCGCATCGTTTCGTTGACCTCATGTTGTCTCAAAAATTCAAGCGCCGTCCTATGAATGCAACGGACCTGCTGATGAGATGGATAACACTGATTGATTTTAGATGGGTCCTTGTACGAAACATGGGAGTGAAAGTATTCTTCGTCTTCGAAATCAAGAAGGACGTCTGTCTCCGATGTTTCGTCTTTCGTGCTGCCTGACTGCTTCGTTGTGCTTCTCGGTCCATGGTCTCTTGGAAAGTCGTCCAACTCAGCCGTGTACACCTCAAGAAGGCCCATGCACCTGCGATACACCGCCCTGTGGGTACGATATAGTCTTTGATCTCGGGATGCCGCGTCTATTTGTGGAGTGGGAATGGGAAGATCGAGCGCAAAATCATGGTTTTTCTCGTATTCTTCGAGGAACGAATGGCGAATCAGAACCATAGGAATGCGTGGGCTGTGGGATGGAATGGTGGCCAGAAGCATCCGCATAGCCTTTTTTCGATCCTTTCTAGTCGCGAAGCTTTCATTTGCCATGGACTTGAAGATGTTTTCGTAGAGATTCTCCAGTTCTTTCGGCAAATCATTGACCCTTTCCTCAAGATCTTCCATGTGATCCCCAGCCGCATGACTTGAGATGAGTCCTTCAACAACGATACGTACCCAAAGAAAAACACCCTCGGCTTTGTCAATGATCTGATTAATCAGACTTCGTGCTCGTTCGGTTGCAATTGAATCTCCTGTCGACGAGATGAGATCTGCAAGCTTGTGGCGGACGAAGCTCCGAATGTCGCGAAATGTGATTTCATGCAGCTTAATCTTCGGGCTATGGACAAAGGCCCTTGTGAAAACAACCCACTCGCGGCTTGATACACAAATCTTGATGTTGGTTGGATAGCGAAAGACCCAGCTGAGCAGCAAGTCTACCATGGCCTGATACTCTCCGACAAATTCATCTAAGCCGTCAATGAAGAACACAACAGCGTTCGAAGTAAAGAAGTCTGGTGAGTTGAATAATCCCGTAAAGGCAGCTTCAACATGCGATGGCCGTATTTCAATTGGCATCTGCTGGATAGCACAGGACCATAGCTGTGGGAAGACTTTATCGACGAGGCATGGTACTTGTTCAAGTATTGAACACAACAATGCCTGCTTTAGTCCTTCCAAAGACTTTTGCAAGGGTGTCCCGTGCTGATAGAAGAAGAAGTTTGCCATGATCAGTGATCTGTTTCCAGTCCATGTCTTCAATTGATCTTCTGTGTTGCCACTTTGACAAAGTAACTTCATCAATGTTGACTTCCCTGCACCTGGCTTGCCAGTTATATGGAAGATGCCTCTTCCCTTTGAAAGCCAAGCGGTCAGGTCTTGACGGGCGTTCAACTCCATAGCTGTCTCTTCAGGTCTGGCTTCTGATTCCAGAATCCAAGAGAATGTCTTCTCATGGGCAGGCTTGACGTCGTCAAACCTGCGAGTCATATCGGCGACATGGAGCTTCTCCAATATCAATGCCTGCGCGGTGCGCTCGGTTGCTCCTTTGGAGAGAGCTAAGATATCCGCAGCTTGTTCCATAAACTCAGGAACGTGCCTCCAAGCCTTCATTCGAGTCTCAAGCTCACTTATGCCATCTCTCATGAGCTTGATTTCGGTTGATTTTGCCTTTCCCTGATCACGGATCTCCTCCAAGCGCTGTTGTAGGTCTGCACTTATTCAAAAGTTAGCTAGATCATAGGCTGATGGTGCTGTCCGGCGGGAACTTGGCACTTACCTTGTCGCAAGTGTTAGTTGCATGTGTACTCGCTGCCGGCAAGCCTCCAAGTCCTTTTGTAGCTCTGCCTTCTTGTCTTTCTGGCGGGAGCTTTTGAACAATTTGAACGCTATGTCCCGCTTTCTAGTCGCTCTGAGGCCTCCCAGGAGACTCATCAACTCAAGTGTCAGAAACCTGTACTCATCGGTGACTTTGACGAGCTCGGCCTCATGGCTATTCTTCTCAATGTCTGAGTAATCCCGGCGTATGCTGTTCATTTGATTGGCACATCGTTTAATGCGATCTTCCAACTCCGCGTTGCCATCCAGCGATGCCGACCCATCTTCTGCAATGGCTTGAGCTAAAGCGACACCTTCGGCAGCAAAGTCGATGAAGCTGATTATGCCGCTGACTAGACCGATGATTTCTAGCCCGCTCATGATCGGTGGTCTGCTATGTCTTGCGAGCTTACCTCGACAGATTGAAGGCTGGACGAAGTTTCAATAGGGCGAATCCTGCACGGCTGTCGAAAGAGGACACAGGACGCGACTTGGGATGGATTGAAGGGGCCGTATTGATAAAGCCACGGGACGTTTCCAACAGTTTGGTGTTTTCTGCTTAAAACCTCTAGAGGCCACTGGAGCCTTGCTGGGCGCGCTCGGCTCCGGGTTTGACGCTCGCCAGCTCCGATTTGTTGATTTAGTCTCTCAAGCGTTTGATTCTTTTTGGGTCGAGGCATGAAGGTGTGTAGCCAAAGTGATCAAGAGGCAAAGCTTTTCACAAATGATAGGAATGAGGCATTAACCACAGGCCCGCGCGAAATGTTGTTCAAAATGAGGGAGATGTTGGGCATCAGGCTGCAGGGGCTCACCGGAAGTCATGGGACCGCGCCTGCACCTGCCGGGTTTTCGGACCAATGCCCATGAAGCTCTCAAAGCACAACACTTGAAAGTGGTATGGACTATTCTGCAGTATTTCACAACAGGCTATCCAATGATAGATGGTGTGATTGGCTCCCGCCTATCCGGCCAAGAGAGGGGTAAGGCGTGCTGACGGTCTCGGTCCTATTATTAGATTCTATCTTACCCTGATCACTTCAAGCAATAGCGACTTGCCAGGAGGCGCAAGTTCGATGGCACTGTTGCTGTGCTGGATGTGGTAACCGCTCCAAGTCATTTTCAGTAATCCTATATCAAGTCTTAGTGTATCGAATGAACTTCTGCAACATAGACCCTCCTACTCAAATGGGCACAATAATATCGCTTCGATTTAAGAAGGGAAATTTGTCTGGCACTCCCCTGGAAACTCGATCATAATCTGCCTGCAGCACATAGCTGCGCAGGCTTGCAGCCCAACGATGCCGATGGCAAAGGGAGAAAAGGAAACACATAGAAGTTCCTTTGATGACATTGTATGTATCTGAAATGTATTGATCGACCTATGAATGCTTTGAAGTCCGTTCTGCTAGGCAGCTACTTTCGCCTACCTCTTTTCGATTACCTCGACAATAACATCGTCTTCTATACGCTGGGCGTCAGCACGAGAGAGCACGGGTTGTGCTTCCCCCTGGTTCTTTGGTACCCATCCAATGTAAGGATCCTCATCCCGACGCAGTTGCAATCTTTGCATGAATCTTTGGCGGATAATTGCCGGGATGTTGGAACCTTCCGCCAGTCTTCTCTGTCTAGATTCGAAAAGAATCTCCATGGCTTGTAGCAAAGAGACTTGTGGCGAGGAAGCAGGCACCAGATCCTTCATCTGCCTCTTCAGGAGCGAGTAGAAGGAAATCAGGCGGTTGCCCCCACTAAGGTAGGTGTCTTGGAGGCTCACCTCGTAAGAAGCAGGGTAGAATCCGGCGAGCTCCCAATCAATGATAGCAGAAAGCTGGTAGTCGGAACGTCCGTCAGGAGAGTTGCGAGGTTTAACGATGATGTTGCGAGGGGTGAGGTCGTTGTGGCAAAACACGGACTCATGCCCCCACTTCTCCATGATGGCCTTTTCGAGTTTCACAGAGCCAAGGTCTTCGTACTGCGACTGAACGACGACGTCACCAGCCGGCGTGGTGGGCGATATGGTGTAGAAAGGTTTTTTGAGTTCCAATCTCTTGGTTATGGCACCGAAAAGAGCTGGTCCATCCTTGAGGAATCCCGTGCTTGGCCCGCCCATGAACGCTTCCTGGAAGGACTCTCGATTCGAGTCACTCAAAACTTGACGTAGCAGGGTCTGTACTCGGTCGTCGGAAATCCGTATAGCGTGCAGCTTTCCCAGTGCTCGAACCAAAGCAGTCACAACGGATCTCTGGCTCTCGCTGCTCATCTGCTCCCATGCTTCTTCCAGCGTATCTCCCTCGATGAATTCAATGACACTGAACTGCAGTCGTTTGCCTTGTGCATTGTTGGCGACGCCAGTTTGGAAAGTGTTCGGAACGAGATCGTCAATGGCATGCGAGGCAATCTGCTGCATTGTTGACACAAGGGCAAATTGTGTAGCTTCCTCATCCCCACGTACAGTCTCAAGACGAACAATGCAGGGGCACCGAGATTTGGAGGAATCTGGGAAGCTAGCTTTGAACACACATTTGTCCCAATCCTGGAGGATAACGGAGGTAGAGACGTGAGGTTGATCGGGGAAAATGTGATCGAGAAGGACTTCATCAGGAGCGAGGTCTCGAGGGTCCATGATGTATGAATCGGTGGTGTTCGAATGTTGAAGAAGGGAAAGCGAAGTCGTGAGCGAAGATCATTGGGAATTCGAGGGTGGCCATGGGGCGGTTATTAATAGTTGGGCAGCTCTGTTCCTCGCCGCCTAGATGCATGTGCGACAAGGGGCGTGTTTGTCAAACGGACAGTAGAGAGACCGGGCGGCGCAGCCGGGATATGAGCGTCTTGAAGGCCGTTTGCCCTTCGATCCCTTTATGGGAGTGTTGTCCCGAGCGCCAATAAACGGTCAACCATAGCTACCGGCTCACAGACAAGCAAACATGTACAGCCAATTACGCACGTTGCAAACAATGCGGGCTTTGGTCAAAAGGCACCTGATTTACAACTCATTCTGGTCGCTACTAGGTACTTAGGCTCAATTTCACACTTCAAACAAGCAGCATTCACGTTACTATGTAGCATTGATGACTAGTAGGCCAGCTGCGAAAATGCACATCCAGGTTTTCCCAAATCTGATGCAAAACCTCTTACGGCCAGTTACTGACTGATGTATGCCACATGAATATAATGAACGCAGCCTGGTACCTAGTCTTATGGGTAACTAAAGTGCAACACCAGAATCACACCGAATAAAACAGCCTAGACTCAGGTAAGCTTTGGATGACCCGGTAAGAGTCGAGATCCTTCTCCAACTTACGTCTTTTACCAATGATTCAATTAGAAGTGTTGCAAGTGCAGTTGTTAACGGTTCCAGCGAAGTTCTTACCGCACTTGCCGCACTTTTTCTCGTCAATGGGATTGGGCGGCGTCGCCGATTTAGCGGGGGTGGTTTTCATCTCGTCATGAGGCGTCATATTCTCAGACTTTGAGTAATGAATGATTGAAATGATGAAAAATTGAAAATGCTGTATGTTTCCTACTGATTGTTGTTTTTGATGTGTGAAAATCTCAACTTAACTTGACAGGCAAGATGTCCAGTTCGCCCTTTAGTTATGTATTCAGCAGTCTATATGCCCTTGAGTGACTCTCGTTGAAAGAGCAGCTATTGAGCTCAATAGCTGATGCAACCGTTCACGAACTGCTGGGCTGATAGGTACCTCGACGAGCAAGTTGCGTACGTGCCAAGGGGCAAGACACATACCCTCTTGGCCGTGGTTTCTTGAATGAGTTCTTTATCTGTGTGTCGCATAACACAAGTAGACAGTTGAAGGGATAATCGCATGGATGAATGGACGGATGAACCGCAAGCGGATAGAGGTCTTAAGGAATTTGGACTACATAGTACAAACAAAAAGTGTCAACCTACAAGTCGAAACAAGTTTCGTTAACCAAAATTGCCCTGGAAGGATGGCTCAACCGCTCAGGGAGGCGGGTGATACAGCCGCACCTCACCGATAGACAACAATGAGGCGGAGTCTGCAAACAAAACAATCAAGTGGACGCGATTCTCGTGGTCCTAGCCGTTCCCATCCAAAGAGCGAATTCGCGCAATCCATAGCGTTAGCTGTGCATTGGCACATAACGTGCTGTAAGAAACTCCAGTTGGTACTACAACCGTTCGCAATCACTCGCCGCAAGAGTGAACCCACCGTTGTAGTACCACAATGGAAACTATCCATCAAGCTGTATCCAGAAGTCCATGTGCTAGCCTTGCTTTCCGATAGTGTGAGACGGTCCTCGTCGACGGTAAGAGATTGAGAGAGCAGACTTCGTTGTGACAAAGCATATCAGCTACATCTTCTAGGCTACATTCCATCGGAAACAATATGATACCTGGGTGCAGCTTACCGACAAGAATACCGGCAAGAAGCGTATGGCTATGAGGACTCAGGAGATATATGTTCGGATTGAGGACAGAGGTCAAGGCTGGCAACCTTAGAACACGATTGTTTCAAATGATGGGGAAGAAACACCGCGAGCCACCTGCTGGAGCAAAGCAGCAGGATACTCGAGCGGACACGCATTGGGACTTTGCTAGGGGGGTGAATATGTTCGTTGATCCCCTATTGGTTCCCTCTTCACTGGGCGGAGCTCACTTGCGGTGGCTTCATGCAAACTTGTTGCTCTCCATTGTGATTGGCTTGTATCTAGTCACGTGGAGTTCTCAACTCTTCACGAGTTCAGGTTCTGATGCAACTTGGCGAGAGACATAAGCACTTTATCACCTCCTCACCGCTGGCAAAGTAGTCGACAGCCACGCATGACCCGAAACAAGGCCATCTCATTACATGTCCTATCCTTGCAGGAAAAAGCATGTTCTTATGTCAGTTTTGCAAAAGTATTGAGGTGCAATATCTCCCCTCGGCCACTGGGGTTACACTAAGGCCTGATGAGTTCGAGGCAGCCCCGTCGCAGCCTCATTGCCGGTCCTTTTTTTCGTTGCAAGAGTCGGCAAAAACGTGTAAACTTTGTCGTTTGTTCTTCAAAGGCCTCAGAGTTAACCAAGATGAACGGCTTCCCAGCGGCTGCGCTTATATTAGTATGGGGCATACAGATTGGGCCGCTGAAGATCCCCCTCTGACCGTTGAGCCGGTCAATATCAGGGCGCTGAGCCGAAGCAGCTGGAGTGTGAACCAGAAGCAGCTTTACGGTATTCAGGTGACTTGTGGGTACAGGACATGCGAGTTTGGGCTGTATGCAGACGATGGTATGTGACCGCTCAAGCTACTGGGTTACCTGCCTAACATGATCCAAGATTCTCGCGCAAAGAAAATGGGAATGGTGGTTGGCGAAAACCCAGAGCCTGTGAAGGAGTGCCGACGACCTCTGGATTGGATTCAGGCATGCATTAAAAGTCACGATGTTTGCTCCCGATACCAGACACTTTTCGCATCAGCGACATCCTTCCCAACCCGACTTCTTGATCTTCAGCCTACTACACCACATGCGGACGTTCGGCTGATAGACGGCTCCAGTTGCAGCCATGCGCCGTATGTTGCATTGAGCCATTGCTGGGGCGCCGCTCCCGTCGTCAGAACGGTCAAAGCCAATTTACTTGCCTTCAGGACCAGGATCGACCCGTCCTCACTAAATAAAACTTTCAATGACGCTATGGACGTTACCAGAAAACTCGGAGTGCGCTATCTGTGGATCGATTCTCTGTGTATTGTACAGGACGACGCAGACGACTGGGACCGGGAGGCGGCCAGGATGGCTCAGGTTTACTCCCAGGCTTACGTTACCATTGCTGCGACGTCTGCGCCTGACGGTACTCATGGTTTGATCCGGAAAGCCCGCGATGAGCCGCTCATACCACTTCACTTTCAGAGCAGTGACTCCTTGAATCGCGGCGTGTCAATTGGGCCGTCACTCAACAAGTTCCAGCGCATCGACAGGGAACCATTGAACAGTCGAGCATGGACGCTTCAAGAGCGAGTTCTATCCCCGCGAACACTTCATTATGCGGCGGATCAAGTACATTGGGAGTGCAGGCAGTCCATCATCAGCGAAAGTGGAAGTTCTCCTTACGGTTATGGCCAGGGAGAATCAGCCGAAAACTCCATAGTCAGGGGTTGGCTCGGCAAGATGGCAAGAGACATGGTTCCGGACATCAAACCTGGGAACGAAGAGGTTTCTAAGTCAGTCAGGGGCGATCCCAACCTTGCCATCAACAATTCAAATGTTTCATACGAGAACTGGTACCGGATGCTACAAAACTATACGGAAAGAAATATCACCAAAGACGTTGACAGGTTGCCAGCTCTGTCCGGTATTGCGAGAGCCTTTTCCAGTAAGAAACCCAGCCCCTATCTAGCGGGTATTTGGCTGGATGACATTGTGTCTGGACTTTTGTGGTGTGTCAACGTACCAGAATCGGCACGGTACCCAGACACATACCGCGCTCCATCATGGTCTTGGGCAGCTGTCGAAGGCTCCCCAGTAACATTCCTTTCAACCCACTTCTTTGGCCGCCGACCAGGAGAGGTCGATGAGATAGAATACGTCGACCACAATGTTGATCTGGACTCAGCCGATCCCTTTGGGCGAGTAAAAGCTGGCTCATTGACCTTACGGGGCTATGTTAAAGCTGCAATGCTCAAGACAATGCAGGAAGGCCAGGAGATCAAAGGAGTTCGAGCTTCCATGCAAGTGTTGTTTGATGAAGAATCTGCAATTGGCTCGGCGAATCTAGACGTTGCAATTGCAGACAGCCCTGTGCATTGCCTGCTTGCTACTTGTACATACCCCCAGGACTCATCGTTACATTACACTCCCAACGTCATTCTTTTGCTTCGTTCATCTGGGAATGCCGGCCAATTTCAACGAGTGGGAATGGCCGGATTGTTTCCACTGCGGATTCGCGAGCCGCAAAAGCATTTTGACCCAATTCCGCGACCGGGAGACCCTAGCTTCACACAAACGGGCAAAGTCAAGCTCGACGAATTAACGCCAAAGGGGGAGAGCCTAGAAACTTGGTTTGATGAAATAGAAACATTAGTTATCTCCATCATTTAGATATCAGGCAGGCAAAACAAAGAGGCCGCTCACAAGGGTTATTCGTGGAAAAGCACGATTCGTATGGAACTTGCGGAGTAGTGATTGGCTGGCTTTTCTCGTTTATTGATTATCTGCATCTGCTGTGCCGTCTCAATGCTGGAGTTACCATTGGCCCAGCTGATCCCCAGATGCTGCGGGCATGGGGTCATGCGGACCACGCAAGGCTCCCGACCATGATGAAAATCCCGCCATCTTCATCACCGTTCTCGACCGTTGCTACGCAAGACGCCTGAGAAGCTCGCCATCGCTCGCGGTCTGCCAAGGTCTGCAGCCTTCGCCGACTTCGCGTCTTACTCAATATTATGTTTATGACACCTAAGCGTCGACGAAGACTGTACCGACATTGAGTCCAGCTTACACCCCCGCCTTGCCGCCTGGTGTGCCCAACTTTGAAGTCACACGTCAGTCTCGAGACGGCGACAGCACGGGATCGCCCTTCGCCAGAATCGCCCAAAGTACACAGACAAGATGATGACACCCGTGGAGATCATTGGGCTTGTTAGCGCAGTCATCACATTCGTCGACTTCGCTGCCGAGAACATCGCAATTGCTCAAGAGATTAGCAAATCTGGCACTGCTGCAAAGAAAGAGAATGCTGAGTTGGAGAAGCGTGTCAGTCTGCTTCAAATGCAAATTGATAATGTGCGACAAACCACGAAGGGGTCGCAAAACGACCTCCACGGAGTTGAACTGTTGAACCTTGCGGACGAGTACCACAACCTTACAACCAGGCTTCTCACCCTGCTGAGTGAGCTGAAGTCAACCAAGAAACGTCACGTTGTCTGGAAGTCGGTCAAGAATCTGTACAAGAAGAACGAGAAGGAGGGTCTGCAAAAAGATCTCGAAGACTGCCTGATGAGAATACAGCTCCAACTGATGCAAGTAACGAGGTAAAATTCCCCTGCGTTAAGCGATATTGAATGGAGCTAATCACGTTACGTATATAGATATGAATTTGGCGCACACCTTGATATGATCAGTGACCAAGGAAACAAGCAGATGGAAGAGTTGAAGCAACTCAGAAGAACCACCACCAATCTCGAAAGCGGCATGAGCTCGTGGGGTCACATTCCCAGTTTACTAGAGCAAGTTCGTCTCATCGTCCACGAATCGAAAACAGCACTTGGTCGAAAGGCTTATTCAAAGATTATGGACATACTGAATGTCGACGGGATGGTCGACAGATTTGACGAAGTTGACGAAGCACACGAGCACACCTTCGGCTGGATTCTAGAGCCAGGGCCAGCTCCGGAAACGGAAACCGCGGAAGAGACTCAGGCGCGTCAAGGAATAATTGACTGGCTTTGCCATGGAGATGGCGTTTTTCACATCACCGGGAAGCCAGGCGCCGGGAAGTCGACTCTCATGAAATATCTCTGCCAAAGCCCGATGGCCCAGGAATTTCTGAGCTCTTGGGCCGGAGATAAGTTGTTGATGGCGACAAACTTTTTCTTCTGGAGACTAGGCATCGATGTTCAGAAGTCCCTCCACGGGCTTCGACGGGCTTTGCTATACGCCATCTTGCAAGAGCTTCCAGGACTTACAGAAACTGTTTTCCCGCGCCACTGGAAATCAGTATTCGATGATAAATTGGTTTCAATTCATACTAAAGATGTTGACATGGCTCTTGAAGCGCTCTTTGAACAGACAGATTTCCTGTTGTCTCATAGACTCGTCTTTTTTATCGATGGGCTGGATGAATATCACGGAGACCATGACGGGATGCTCAAGACGCTCCTCAAATGGACCAAAGAACACGAAGGTGATATCAAACTCTGCGTCTCAAGCAGGGAATGGGAGATTTTTACACAGCGACTGGCCGACTGCCCCAGGATCAAGCTCCAAGAAATCACGCGCAGAGATATGCAAACCTACGTCAATGAGGAACTCTACGAAAATGAAGAGTTTACCCAAGTCTCTCTTCAAAGCCCCGAGATACTCAATCTCGCCGACATAATAACACAAAAGGCCGAGGGCGTATTTTTGTGGGTGAAAATCACTCTTCGGAGTCTGGGGTGGGGGTTGTTGTCCGGGGAAAGTGTGAGAGAGCTCGAGGCAAGAATCAGCGCATTACCTAACGAGCTGGAAGCCCTTTATCAATCAATATTCAATTCTATAAGAAACAGAGGTCACACAAGCCAAGTCGATAAAATGAGAGCTATGCGGACGATTCTCACAGTTTCACGCTACGCTAATGCTAGGGAAGAGTCGATACCTTGGCCGTCTCTGTTTCAAGTTCCACTCATGTACTACTCGTTCATTGACGAATACGAAAGAGACAAGAACTTCGCCATCAATTTACCATTAGGCAAAATGGAAAGCTCGACACAGAGAGAACGGATAGAAAAGGCTCGAAGAATGATCTACCAAAGATGCATGGGCCTCTTGGAAACATACACGGTTCCCTCTGACGACGAACCTGAGTATTATAAGCCACGTATTCCAAAAGAGCAAGGCGTCATGGCCCCCATTCATTTCTCAAGCCAACGAACAACTACACTGCCTACGACCGAGACTGGCGGTTACATTGAAGACGAGGCCGACCTGATGAGAGACGCCGAAATTTCATCTTCGGCGAGTTATTTGGGTACCAGAAGCTTCGTTAGTGGCGAATCGAAGGACGAGTACTTCCACAAGCACGTCAGGTTTGATGAAGACGGCAAGTTCAATCACCGCTTCATGTACCAACCCAGAGTTCGATGCATACACAGGACAGTGCATGAGTTTCTCGCCAGGCCAAGAATCGAAGAACTCGCGCGTATCGATGCAGGAAACTTCGACGAAGCAGACTTCCACTCCCAGGCTCTCGTAGCATGCCTGAAAATGTTTCGACCGTCCGTTCATTTTACCAGAGAAAAGCTTCTTACTTTTTGTGAAAGCCTAGTACACATGGAGCAATGCGCTTCTTCGAGCATGGACGGCACTCGTCTCGCGCTCCTTCTGCAGCAGGTGTTGCAGGTCGTCAAATCTCATCACTTGAACCTAAGATTAGCCTTCGATGGGGCAATGGATCGGTCCATAAGAGACCGCTTTTACTCATACGGAGTGGTCTACTTGTCAGCTGATGATGCATTGTATCTTGTCCTTCAAAGACTTAATTTGCGTCACGGGTTTCAGCACGAAACGGGGAACGAGCTTTGCCGTCAGTTTTCCACTGAGAATGGAATCATACAACATAAAGACATCATTTTGGACAACTACTTGACCGGAGTGGTCAACATTCACTTTTTACAGGAGTTTAAGCCTATAAGAAAGGGTCATTGCTTGGCCATTTTCGAAATTTTGTCGAGATTCTTTGAAGCGGGACTGTCGCCAAACACAAAATCTGTCCAGGCTTGGTCTGGGCAACCAGTGGCGAAGTGCTGGTATCTATGGTTGGTGCATTCTTTGAGCTGCCAAGACCCCGAAAATATATTTGAGAGATTCATCAGACTCTTTCTTCAGTACGGAGCGGATTGCGATGTCTGGTTCCAGTACAGCACGTCCCTGTTTGCCATTTGGTGGCCTGGAAAAAGGGAAGCCCTTTACATTTTTTCGGGAGCAAACTGGCTGGATGAAACTCCCGCTTGGTTCAGATCAGAGAGTAAAATAGGTATCTTCATGGCGTCTCGTACTGAGGAGCGTGGCATTGTGTCTCTGAGAGACATTCTTCCACAGATGTATCCGCATTGTGGCACCGAGCTGCAGAGGCTAGCGGACCAGAACCAGGGATTAAACCCTCCGCCTCTGGAAGATGTGTGGATTGAAGAGACGGAGTATGAATCATCTTTAGGGTGCTCCACGAGCCTATCTTACTCATGATTCAGTGTATTTCTCGTCTCGCTAGGCCAAGGTTCCCAAAACAAATTTTATCAACTCTCTACTAAGAATATCTTCTACTTCTGTCTTTGACAGGATTGCTTGAACACACAGGAAATGGAGCCGTACACACACAGGAAAGTAAGGCAGTCTCAGAAGAATTGAAGAATCTCAACGGTCAGACCGCGCTTCTAACCTTATATTTTGTTTATTGGCTGGTCTTCAACCTCTCCCCAAGCCATCCCCAATACCCAGCAAACATCCCAACCCCCTTCCACCCTTCACAAAACGCCCTCATAGCCTCCATCCTCTCCCTCTCAACCTCCCTCTGCCTCCCCTCAACCCACCTGCCCCCCTTTCCCCCCTCCACAACCCCTATCTCCCAAAGCCCATACACAACCCTCGCCTCGCAGACAGGACACAAATACGGCGGCTGCCTCGCGTCCTCCCCTAGCCCCGCGGTGCCCTGCATGACGCAGGCATAGTACACACAGTGATCCATCCCAAAACAGTGCCCCAACTCATGCGCCGCCGTCCTCGCGACCCGCGAGAACCACAACCCCCTCTGGTCCTCCTTCGTCTTCGGCACGACAACCTTCTTCGCAGCATTAATCGCAGCACCCAGCGCCGTGTGCGGCTTCTTCTTCAGATCAAGTACCGCTTCACCGTCAGAAACCACTCTCCCACCACGCTTCCTCTTCTTATTCCCCTCCTCCCCGTCCCCATTCTCCCTCTCAAACTCCTCACAAAACCCCTCCACAAACCTCACACAATGCGCCAGCGGCCACATATGCCCAACCTCCACCCCAAACGCCAAATCCAACACCGGCCTGTATCTAAAACTACTCACCACCGAGATCCGACTCCCGCCATACGCCCGCCCGCAACAAAAGTCGTCCTCCTCATCCTCATACAGATCCTGCGCGACCACCAGCACGCACGCATACGCGTCCCCCGGCACCACCCCCATCAGCGCGTCCAGCAAATCGCTCAAATTCAGCTGCATCCTCGCAATCTCATCCTTGCCCGGCCGCGCCCGCACGCCCACCACCGTCCCGTCTCCCGTCGCGAGCCCGACCATGTCCGCCTTCCCCCCCGTCTCCCAGCGAACGAACCTCATCGGCGTGGGCAGCAACTTCACCTCAAGGGGATAATAAAACGCCGCCAGGTACCCCACCAAGTCCGCCGTGTCAGGGTGCTCGAGCCGCGGGAACTCCGCCGGGTCAACCAGGTCCTCGACATCCGGCTCCGCCCACTCCCGCATAAACGCCGCGCTGTCCTCGATCCGCGGCACGTCCGCGACGTACAGCGTCTTGCGGTCGCGCGTGATCGGGTTGCGGTACCCGCCGTTGACCCACGATCGCAGGCTCTGCGGGGGGTACCGCGGGTGCAGCGCGAGCTCGTCGTCGGGGAGGACGAGCGGGCCGGGAAAAGTGGAGGCGTCCGGCGCGGCGGGGCCGGAGGGCGACGATGCACCGCCGTCGGGGACCCTGCCGGAGCGCGTCGTTGCAGCGATGCGTTTGTCAACGGGCACGCGCTCGAAGCCGGCGGTCTTGCGGCCGTAGTCTGACGCGTCGAGGAGGACGGTCTGGTGGGCGCATGCTTTCTTTTTCGCGGGCGCCATGGTGGGAGTTGACGGTGCTCGTCAAACGTCCGCCGGCCGCTGGGCGAAAATGAGAGACAGACTTATACGATTCCTTCGCATCCCATGTCCACCGAGACGTTCCAGATTCTGTGCCGCAGAATGAGTCACATTCACGCATAATCACCCCGCCGTGAATTCCGGGACCGAAGAGGAGTGAATTGTTTGATGAAGGGGCTAGTTTGTAGCTAGAAACCAGCGAAACCCCGCTTTCCGCGCTGCTGCCTACGATGCCTAATTCAAGCCACTGGCGGACGATTTCTTCAGCCTCGCATCCTAGAAGTATTCCTGTCAGCACCATAATTCATCTTGCGAGTCGTGTAATTCCAGGCCAGGTCGTGTTGACACTGCCTTGCCACCAGGCTGACTCGAAAGACGTGTGGCTCGCCTGGGAGGAAACACTCGTCCGGATCCTCGATATCCTTCGAGCGCACCCAACTTGCCACTCGCCCGAGTGAGTCGCCCAGTCCGCCCTCACATCCAAAATCAACAACGAGCCAAAAGAATAGAGTCAAACAACCAGAAAGCCTCTTGCATCACTCGATCCAAGCAGACGTGCCCCGAGCAGGCCTCCAGCCTTGACATCAACGCCTCGGCCTCGGCCATCCGCGGACGACGGAGCATGTGTCCCTCCAACCCAGTCCAGAAGCACAGAAGAAACGTCCCTTATCAGCCTTTCCTTCCTGCAGCGCTGCTAACACGAGAATGACGCCGTCAGTCCGTCTGCCCTCTTCACGCTCGGCCGGGTCTGGCCTTCTTGCAGCCCTGCACTGTACTGCACCTCGCCACCGCCTTAACCATGTCGTCGCGCTTGCGCATAACAAACCGGCATGGCCCCTTCAGACGATCCGCCCGCAACACGCAGGACAACACTGTACGCGCGCTGATCCCGCTACCACCGCCGCGGTACCTGCATCCCGCATCCGCGAAGGTGACGGCTGGCCGGATATCCCCCAATATCACACATCTCATCACCGCCGTGCATCGTGGGATAATTATCCCACAAACCAGTATCGCCGCGCCCGCCCGCTCATGCCCCCCAACGGCCAGCGTCAAGAACATCGTCAAAAGCCTTGCGCGACGCCATCGCTCTCCCGCCCGCGATCTCTGATGCGCCCCGGCCCTCCCGCGACCGCTTCATGATGGTTGACGAATGAGATGACGCCACACATGAGGACGTTGTCGGCGCCCAAGCTAACGAGCAAAGAGGAAAACTCCCAAAAAGAGAAATCTCGCCTCATCTGCCAAATTGAGCTTGTACAATCATCCGATTCAAATCTCTCTCGTCGCGCCGCGAAAACCATCACTGTCGCAAAACTTCGTAAACAAAGAAAAAAGCCAACAGCATTCCTTCCCCGCGTCAGGCAAGGTTCACAAGTGAAACCAGCCCGTCTTCCCCGGAATCCCACCTCCGCGAACCGCGACGTACCAAAGCGCTTAACCTCCCACCCTTCCGCACGCCCCCCACGGGGAATATAATCCAGATGAACTCCCCGAAAAGAACGAACCGCGAGAACACATCAAACCTTAGCATCCTCTCGTCGTGAAGCGGGCGCAACTGTCAAGGCTCAACTTCGCAAGGTCTGCTCGTGCTCTGTCTTTCCGTCCAAAGGCCACTGCTGCATCCGTGACGAGGGGACATGGTTTACCGCTGGCCGCACACGTGGTCCAATGGACAGGTGTGATGGGCGGCAAGGCAGCGCGTGAAAGACGTCGGGAGGACCTCGTCACCTCGGCACGCTGCGCGCCTGACATGACGTTGGGCATCCTGTGCCGTCCGCGGATTGCGAGACCGGCGCGTGTCCATGCATCGCGACTGCGACCAGTAGCCGATAAGTGGGAGGCCAGCCCCATATGATATTAAAGCCTTACTTCAAAGATGATATGGCGCGACCTGGAGTAACATCGCCAGTCGATGGTTCTCCCATGGTCCCAGGTCATCAAGTGAGCCCTGCTTCCCATCAGTGCACCGTACCCCGAGATGGCGGTAGATTGCGCAGATCGATCCGGGGTCTGGTTTGTCGCAGCCAGCACATCATCGCCGGACTACACTGGATAAGGTCCTTATCGCGGGTTGACGGGCGATCATGGTCTAAGACCTTTGTGGCGCCGAGCCTTTGCATCACAACCAGCGTTTTCGGGACCGAATGGTCCTGGCGCCAGTCCATGCTGCCACGAGGTTCGCGGGAAGAGCCTTGCAGGTACGTGTGCATCTTCGCCTCTTCGCGACTTCGCGGGTACAAGAGGTCTGCTCTCATGATAATGAGCGGGAAAAAGCGTAAGTTGACTGCTCTTCGTGTTCCGCATTGACTTTGTTTTTGCAGCGCAATACTCAGTCTCCATTGGTCTTAATCGAAGCTCTTTGCGGCTGCAAGCCGGCAATACCAAGCTTGAATGACTTTGAAGGGAGGAAGGTTCAATTTCCAAAAAAGGTTTAGGCAGCCTTGAACATGAAAAACCTGATGCAGGGCGTTCAAAATGTTTCGGTGTCGCAGGAAGATTCTCTGAGAAAGCCGCGATCTATTTGCGGCTATCTGGTAGCCTGTTTCCGCATTTGGAACCGCCGTGCACTCGAGATGGTGATAGAAGATGGGCGCTGGTGCCTCAAGCCCCTAGGGGCATCGTGCGGCGTGCGAAGAATAATTCTCCCCCAGATGGCCATGCCGCACCATCGCGGATGGCTGGCAGACCATGGCAACGGGCCATATCAACAAGCGCACGACCGAATCGACGGCAGGATGAAGCCCGCCGTCCCGGACTTGGTGCGGTCTGACCTGGCCGAAACCACCGCTTCAATGCCAAGAGACTTTGAATGACTGCAGAATAGCCGCCATTGTCTTCTGTGGTCGTATAATGGATGGCTTCAGGTTACCCCAAAAGCTTCAAGCCAGCACAAAGGTAAAACGCCTGTTTTTCGAAGCACAGTATCCGCCATCTGTGAGAGATCGTAATGGAGTACGTAGACAGGCGGGCAATCTTTCCTCATCCCGGGATCGAATAAAGAACAAGATCTCAAACTGCTCGGTCCCGCCTCAACGGGAGGCTTGCGACCGTCGTCTTCGACCTCGTGGTGGCCACTTCCCTGGCCCCAAAGATAGCATCAGTTCGCCGCCACAGGGTCATTAACTTCGGGCACCATCGGCACCGGAGAAAATTCTGACATTTTCTGTTGAGAATGGAACACCGACGTGGCTTGCCGCTTGCCGCTCGACGGACTGATTGCTATGTGGCTGCATCCACCGATAACTTCGAGAAAGAACGCTGCTGCCTCAGAGTTTTCCACCGGCGACGATCAACTGTCAAAGGTAGCAAGCCAATGGGTTTCTGTCCGAGTCGAGACCGGTCTGAAGGCGATGTACCGCAGGGCTACATCATCCCGGGGCAAACCCCGATCAGCGTCTTTCAGAGGCTCTGCAACTTTACGTTCGACCGACGCAGCCTTGGAGACCGGAAGAGTAGGCGCTTGCAACTTCACATGCGAGTAAGCATTGCTGGCAGTCAACGATGGGCCGCAATGCGACGGAATCGCCGTAACAGGAAGTATGCCCTGCACAGGATAACGTCGCCGGCCTTCCGCTGGAGCTCTAACGCGCGGCCAGACTGCGGATAGTCCCCGTCACCCGTCTCTTCCCTTTCGCTTCCGTCTTCTTTGCAGGTATTTTGCAGGACTGACGAATGGTCGAGCGTGGTAACCCTCCATCAGGGCAGGGCTAATGCAAGGGACACAAGACCGAAAAAAACCCTCACTCCCGGTCATTCGTCGGGCTGGACACATCGCTCAACAAGTGAGTCGCCTGTGACGCTGCACACCATCTTCCAGGCGCGATCCTGTGCCAGTCAGATGCAAGTTGGAACCGCAATCGTTCGCGTGAAGCCAAAGTGGGTGTACCGACCCTTGCAAACTCGGTCGGATTCCAGGGCACCCAAATGCAATTTCTGCTCTGCTGAACAAAAGTGCCAAGGATGGAAAGTTCAGTACAGCCCGGCAGACTATTGCTTCCAGTGATGAAAACATTTGCGCCAGTCGATGATGACCGTGTTGGACAACTCCGTCGAGATCATTTGCTCTCGTATTTTTCAAATATAGTGACAAGCCAACAGGCACCGGAGAGTGGAGCGAGGAGTTGACCCGCAAAAGTGAGCTTCATTATGATCATTATGTGATCACATCTCAACAGATCGTGCCGGCACTGGATGTCGTCAGATCCGGCTGGGTCATGAGGAGCGCCCCGATCTCGCTGACCCCTCCTGCCCTTCATCGGCGTGCTTTACTCAAGACCGGCGGCTGACGAGAGAAGGAGCCTGAGAACTCAATCTCGGCATGTCAAGATGCCTGTCCCGCTGCAACGGGGAGGAAGGATTCGTCTCCACACCGAAATCCACCGCCCGGCCCAGATGAAGTGATCCGGGGTAGGAAAGCATTCGATGTGCTACGGCGCAGCAACAAGATTTTCCATCGGTTCAAGGGTTTGGTCGCAAAAAGTGCCAGATGGGGATTCCATGAACGGCTGCAGATGCAGAATCAGGTTTTCAGTGGCAGGCCTGCATAGGTAAGCAAGCCGTGCAGCTCCAGGCATCTTGTCAGCGAGACGAATGTCCGGCATGCAATGATGTTGAGACATGTGGCCCAAGACCTCGACCAAGTAACCACGTACCAAGAGGCCGTTAAGTGAAGTGGCCGACGGATAACGGGCGAGTTGCCAACTGATGATTAGCCGGCTAGCGAATGGCCTGCGTGTGCAAAGCAGTGTCTGGAACACCTGCGGTAATAGAATGCGCTTCGAAGAAGACGCCCATGCCCTGATATTGACTGAGGTAGCATGTGTTGGATCGAGGACGTGCCTTCAACCGACTCTTGTGCGATTGCTGGCGCAAAGCTGATCGATCAATACACAACGGGTGGTCAAGAAAGCCCAGGTGACTCGATCCCTATGCCTGTGTAAGTGGCAGGGTCGGGGACGCAGGGACGGTTAAAGTTGACCAGTTTACATCGCTGGCCTGCCTCTGGAGGTTACACGCGCGCGGTGTGACAGGGCCTTCTGTCAGCCTCGAGGACCAGACGGATGCAGGAATGAAAGGCGAATCAACATCCCGGGGGCGTAACCGCACCGCCGCCGGACGTGGTCCGAAGCGAAGTTAACGAAGGCGAGCTCCCCGCACCGGTGAAGTTTGAGCAACTCCCCGCACTTCGTGCTCCCTCGCAAGATGTTGATTAGAAGTGCAGGCCCAATTTGTAAGACGGACCTTGTCACATATTGTGCGACCACTTGGATGGAGAGAATGTGATGCGATTGCGATCCTTGGGAGATAGATGCGGGGGGTTTGAGATGCTCAAAGTGTAGAGAATCGTTTACGTTGAGGCAGGCGGTCCCCGGCCCACCTGCGTGAGAGCTGCCTTTCGATTTCGAGGCTGAAGTAGTCAGCTACACGACTAAGACCTTACTTTGTGTTACTTTCAAGCGCCTGTAAGTGCTGGAAAGTGTGGGCGCTGGCTTCCGCGATTCCACGAGGATACTAAGAGCGTGCCGAACGATACGGGATACGTCCACGCGGCAGGTTGCCGGTCCGGGAAAAGTATGTGTTTCGAATTGCTCTTTGACGATGTCCATCGATCAGATAGGGAATGGTGAAATTGCCAGCTCAACTCTCGATGCTGTCTTACCCTGGCCGTGGGACAGAGCAGGTCTAGACAGACGATGTGACCCTGATGCCGTCATGGTGGTGAGCTGGGCTTTCGAGTCAAGTCTCTCAGGTCCCCAGTTCCCGGGCGTCGCAGAGTCTGCAGAGTTTGCAAGACTCAAGCAGTGACATTGGTTCAGGAACAGGAAATGATCGGCAGAGTCAAAGTCGTCTTTAGGTTTTTCTGCCAGTCATCCAATTGGGCAGATGGAAAAGAAAGAGAACTGTTGAAAAATGGGGATGCTCAGGATGACCTGTCCATGCACCCGTTGCATGCGCAGACTGGGTTGTGGCGATGTAGCTGTAGACGACAGTCAGGGCATGGACGAGCCTTTGCTTGACTTGTGTCATTCGTACTCCAGTACAAACCGCCGAGGCTGAGCAAAGTTGCGAATCAGCCCAGAATAGAGGCAGTCGGAGTCTAACTCATCATCAGCCCAACCCGTTAGCTGCCCCAGCAGAAGCGGCGCATAGTGATAAGTGCAAGTGGTGCCGGCGTTACGCTGATGGTAGCACAAAGGATCTGGCGCCATTGCATCTCTTGGAGGCTCCTAGAGGCGGTACCAACAGCGAACCACAGCGGCGGCTCAGTAGGACTCAGGAGCTTCCGAGCTGTTGCACGGGGAATTTGTGTCTGGCCCGCTGGCAACAGTGAAGCCACAGCATGTCCACGTCGCTGGAAAAGCTGTCTAGCATCCCAAAGCTCTGACTTTGCAGGGCATGGGCACTCTGTCGGCGCATCGCCCGCATGGAGCAACTCGCCGGTTCCATCGGAGGGGGCGAAATCGGTCGATTATCCAATATTCTTTCTTTTCCGCAAGGAATCGTGACAAGCCCTTCCGCTCAGTCCTTTCAATTGACTCGGGACAGCACACAATGGAGCCGCGACGGATCGGTAGGGGATGTGTGGACACGGCCACCGAGCAAAGGAAAATTTTGTGTCCGCTGTACGGATAGGTACTGAGCGTCAGAGCCTGACCAAGGCATTCTCTGGGTTGGGCTGTGGCAGAGTGTGGGTTCAGATGACGCAACTGAGGCTCTTAGTCATTCGGATGAAAGTTGCAAGCGAGGCCCAGCGGTTCCAGCTGGAAGACTTTGAAGACCCAAGCATCGTCGACATCGTGGAGTGATACGGGGAAGGCTGTGAAGAAAACCCACTTGCGATCAACGGCCAAGTTCTCCTCACAGTGCATTCGAGATTGTGCGCTGGGATGCCCCTAGACTGCTTGTGCAACTCTGTTATGACAACCACTGCCAAACAAACAGTGATCAGACAGTGACGGTGTTTGTTGTGATGCACTGACCTATTCCTAGACGTTGACAATTGCTGCGGGGTGGCACTCTCTCCACCTTTCGTTAATGGTGGGCACTCCAAAACAGAGAGCCTGGTGGAAAGGTGCACTTCACACTTCCTAGCAGAGACCTCTGCGATATCGCAAGTTGCAAGAAATCGCCGTGGTAGCAGTCGCTGCTTTGACCTCCGGCCTGCAATCCAAGATCACGGAACCAGGGAGCAACTTCAATGAATTCCGACGATGGGTGTCCCTTGTAGCCCGGGGGCTGTGATCCCAGGCGAGATAGCAACACGTTATTTGTCAATTGGGGGTAGCTTGTGGCCAGCCCAGGCCCATCTTGATCAACTTCGAGTATGGATTCCATGGCCGAATGAATTGACTTGATTGCACCCATTGCCCTCGCAGCTTTCATCGAGATTCCGGTCATAATGTTTTGCTCGGCACATATGTCGATCAGCTCCATATGCGTAAACCGGCTGTGATGATCTGCTCTGTTCAACAGATGGCCCAGGCTTCTTGGGGCAGAAAAGCTGAATGACGTTCGCCAGTTAGAGCAAATGATCAGAGGCATTTGGAGTCATCGAAAGATCCTCCAGAAAGAAACCTCCGAATGGCCAATCAAGCCCAGTTGAAGATGCCCATGTCTAAGTATGAAGGCATGCAATGGCACATGCGAAAAAGTTGATCCTGCAGCTCAACCATGACCGACCGCAATTCAGTCCTTTGCCTCGGCGTTAGGTGTCGCTTGCTGTTGCCCAGAGATTCCGCCCCCAAAATTTCATCGTATCGTTCCATTACATTCCATCGGCTCCCATCCACTGGGACCGGCAACTAGCCCCCAGCAGGAAGGAGACGTCCACCTTCCTTGACATCCACGCCACAGCGTTGCGTTGCCCACCAACCTGGAACAAGCCCGTGGACAGGGCAAACCAGAACATCATCGCAAGGACAACGGCGACAATGAAGAAGGCCGATGATGGCTAAAGTGGCCGGGAAACTCAAAGGCCGAAAGTGGAATGAGGGGCCGCCGGGGCTTTTCCGCTTGCGACGGAGCTCACGAGAGACGGAGTGGCTAGCGGTCGAACCAGCAGTATCAAAGTCTGACAGGATGCGACCTCAAAAGCCGACCTCTTCCTTTTCTCGACGGCGGGGCTATCAAGGCCGACGTCGCCGGAACCAGACTAAGGGCTCAACGGCGGATGTCATGGGACTTTGAAAGTTGCAGCTGTCAGTCTCGACCATAGTGAAGGCTGAGATTTGGCGATATCCATAGCGAACTTGCAAAGACGCGTCGCTCGTTGGTTCAACGCTGGGCTGCGCGCCCGTTTCTGCTGTCATTGTCGCTAGCAGCATGGGCCGCTCTTGAGCTGTGGAGCTCTTCATTGGCGACTCGTCATCTCTTCCTACTGGCCGGGGAAGCAAACCGAGGCCTGTTCCCTGTGGGGGGTTCAGAACCCAGGCAAACGGTCCAAATTCCGACCGCAAACTTGGGTCTTTCCGACTCATTGTTGAAGAGAAAGCCAGGGCAGGGCTCACCGATGTGTCCGGATTTTGAGACCGACATCCACATACTGCGTACAGATGCTGCCAAACTGCAGAGCTGGAGGCAATTCAATGCGCCGCACCGATCATTGGGAACTTGAGATGGCAGCAAGAAGTGTACCTTGTAGACCAAACAACTGTTGTCCGTCTTGTGTTGCTGCAGGTTTGGTTTTCGGATGGCATGGCATTGAGTTTGCCCACCACCAAGAGTCCTGCAGGGAGCTCCAGGCAAGTGAGGGTTCGTTCGGACGGGGCGCACCGTTTGGCGGAAGGCATTCGCAGGCCAAGTTGGCAGCGAGCCTGGTAATCCGTCAGGGAGCTCTGCAACGGCTTATTGACGATGCATAAGTTATGCACTACTTGGTGGGTTGGGCAGCTCCGCCGGTCCGGCGGGCAGACCCATCAGCAGCTGCCTTGTCCATGTCCACCGGGCTCTTGGAGCTGGTCCCAGAACCGGCAGAGCGAGAGGTCCATCCAAGTGGAGAGAAGACCAGCCCAGAACACTGAGCGGCCCAGCACAAGATGCGGTGCTGGGATACGTATCGCCGACGGTCGACGGTGGTGCACGGCGCATCGCCCAACGCTGCCGGGGCGTTGGAAGAGGTCGCTGTCGGCTCTGTTGTCAGTGGCTGGCACCGCGCGAACGTCTCCCGAAAACCCTGCCCGCCACGGTCGACGGTCCACGGGGATCGAAACCCGAGCAGGGATGAGGTGGAAAAACACAAGGGAGGGGGAGACGCTTGGCCGCTTTTGTGGCCCCGGTCGAAGCACCCAGAGAGGGAAAAAAAAACGTTGGACCTGAACCTGGCACCCTGGGCAGCTGTCTGGTTGCAAGGGAGAGCAAGGTGCCGACCGAGCTGTGATCCCTGGACTCCGCGAGGGAAACGAAACGGACTTTGGGTTAGCGTCCACGGAGAGGCGGTGCGATAGCGACAAGCAAAAGCAAATGGCGGAGAGGGCCGATGGCGATGCCAGCGATGGAGACGGGAGGGTACAGCTGGAGGGGTTTGCAGAGATGTAAGGCAAGGTAAGATGCGTGAGGCAGGTTGAGTTGGCGGCCGTGGTGGTGGTCGAGTGAAGATGGCGCTTGGAGTTGTGTTCGTTGCTGACAGTGAGGAAAGAGGGAGGAGGGAGTAGCCGGAGGACGGGAGAAGCCTTACTGCGTAGGCAACGTGAGAATGACGAACGGACTCCCGTCCGAAGACCCAAGATAAGGTATCTACGAAGTACGAATGCCTACGAATACCTGGTTTATTAGGCAAGAGTGACTGACGAAACCGAGCCTGCCTCTTTCTCTTTCCTGCCTCCGTCCTCTTTGGGTGGTCGCTCCTGCCAATTGCGCAACGCTGGGAACAGGCCCAAAAGAAGATGGGGAAAGAACGGGCCAGGCATTGGGCAGCCCTGAACCCTGCGCTGTTGCCGTTTGCCCACGTTCCCTCTGCTGCTGCTGCTGCTGCTGCTGCACGCACCTGCTTGGAGCTTTCTTTTGTTCGCTGCTGTTGCTGCGGTCTGCCTGCTGCCCTCTGCACTCTGCACGTTGCACCTTCCGCGACCAATAGTAGCCGTCCCCGCTGCTGCAGCAGCGTTGCCGTTGCCGTTGCTGGAAACTGGAAAGCCGCGCCCAGCAGCAGATGCATCTGAGGGTGTGCCGTGTCCAAGATTGTCCTGCAGAAAAGACGGTCGGTTGGGTGCTGGACATAATGTCCTCATTGATTGACGGGCGAATCTCCCGGCAGGATAATGTCTGAGAAGCCCTGCCAGTGGCATCATCCTGCTTCCTGCTTGCCGTGTGCCAAATGAAGGTGCCTTCGAAGCAAGTCCGGCATCTTGATGGCTGCCAACTCTCCAGACGGCGTCATCGTGTAAGGCAATTGGATGGCACACCTAGGCATGGGCAAATATGCAAGTACTCGATGGCTTTCGACTACCTAGGTGCTTCACTTTACCTAGGTGCTTCAACCAGTGCCCCTCGCTGTACTTTCGTGCAACCAGCAAAAAAGTAGTCAGATGCGAGTCAAACTAGGTAGCTGTGCGCACCGCCTTCTGCCGTGCGGTTGGCAGAGCAGTGACGCTGACGCACACCAGCTGGCTCGAGAATCGCCTCGTTGCAGAGCTACGGGAAGCCATTGCTCAGAAGCTGTAACAGCACGAAGCAGGTTGAGCCGACAACCAACCCACTCACCCCGCGGCGGGCCAGAGACACATCGCAACTCAAGTCATGCTGACGCTGACGCTGACACTGTCTTGATCCGTTCCGGTCGTGTCTTGAATGTCGGAACCGGAGTCAGCCCCAGGGAAAGACAACGGCGTCGTGGTCGTTGTCGGGCGCTGTTGGTCCACCACCGAGTGCCGTCGAGCCTCTGACTCTGGCTTTTGAAAATTCCGTCCCCAAGAGAATGACGGTAGAGACGGACGGAGGTACGGTAAGGTACGTACAATGCGCCTGTCCCCATCCCACATGGGTTCCCTAAGAAGACGCTCGACACGGACAAGGGAACGTGGCTGCGGCACAACGCACCGCGCAGACCCTGAACGGCTTGGGCCCTCTTGTCTCCTCGGGAAAGACCCAGAGGGCAGCGAGAGACTCGGCGGCACGAGATGGAGGGCGGAGGCAGACTGTCGGTCACAGAGAAAGACATGGCTCTCGTTCGTGGACTCTTGGGGAGGAGGAGCCTCCAGCGGTCCACGTCCATCCTCCACACTGCTGCGCCTACCGCTGGGTCGGCGGCGCACACGGACCATCAGGAAGAGGTTTAAGCTATCTTGGGCCTAGGAGGTTGCAGAAGGTTGTCTGGCAAGCTTAACGGACGAGGGGGCCAAAATAAAGAGCCTGCTTCTTTTCTTCTTTGCTTCTGAGACAGCCGAGGCGACGGCGGCGGCGGCGGCGGCGGATCATGAGGGAGGAGGAGGAGGGACGACTCTCAGCTAAACAAAGAAAAATAACAAACAGAAGAGGCTTGCGCCAGTGCAACAGCAGGAGCCCTCTCTCGCACTTTGCATTCGTTTCCGAGCTCCCCGAAGCCGCGGCCTCGAGTTTCCCTCTGCTTCGTATGCAGTTATCGTCAATGGGGCGGAATTGACTACCAACGGACATGGACATGACTTGTAACTGTGCCCATTTCATTGTCCGCGAGCGTTGGAAGCTGAAGCAAATGACTCCACGTCCCTTGTTCCTCGCCCGTTGCCGTTGCCGTTGACGTCGCCCGCCCGCCGCCGCTCTGTCCATCGGCTTGGCTTGAAGCTGGTCTGCTGCTGTCCTTCTTTCATCTCCCTCGCCTCATCCTGCCGGCCGAGTGTGGGTTCTCTTCATCTTGCCTTTTCTCAGTGTGTGTCATGTCGTGGGATTGAGGGAACATTGGGGGACGGTAGTGTCGTCGGGCTAGTTTGGCGCGTAAAGAAGTTGGAGTATCCGTACGGATACTATGTACTATGACTTGGGTACCTCGCCTCAAGCAACCTCGGGCTGGACTGGACTGGGGTGATGGGGCTCGTCACTCTGCTGCTTGTACCGTTGTACCTTGCCTTCCAGCGTCCCATTACCCGGGCCAGAAGGAAAGAAAGAAAAAATCATCGCAGGATGCAGGAAAAAGAAAGAAAGACCAAGGGGATGTGGGCATGTGCCGCTATCCACTCCAAAATGGAAAGATGCTGCCGCTGCACGGCGAACGCAATGTGCCTTCCCAGTTTTACATAGGCAAGTACGTGACCCTGCGGTGCCTGCCTCCCATCAACAACGTGCCTTTCTTCCCTCCTTACCAATCTGCTGCCAAACGGCAACTACGAATGCACTACGTATTCCATCGTCAACCGAATATTAGAATGGGCAGTCTATCTCTCCTCCCCCGATCCATGCCATGTCCCGCGCAGTGTGCCGTGTATGTACTTCCATTGGTACCTATCTTCACCAGCACCCAGGAAGCAGCTCACTCTGTCTCCAGTCTGCCTTCCCCCAAAGGCTAGCTTCGTTAGGCTGCGGTTTTCAGCAAGGTTTCCCACCAAGCCTTTTTTTTTTCTTCCCATCCTAGCTCCCGGCCTACAAGAGAGTCCAATCCACCAGCAACAGCGGTCCAGCACCTGCACCAGCACCATCCACATCCACACCCGCGCCCACCACACCCCCCGGTCCCTTCCTCTGTTGACTGTTGTTTCCTACCACCCCCCCCTGCCCGCACTTCGCTCGGTGTCTTCCCACCAACGAGCCCACATCCACCACGCTCAACTCGGCCGCCCACGCCCCCTGTCCAAAAGCTCACACCCTTGCCCCGTCTACCCTTCCTGCTTTTTTGGCTACGCTCGTCCAGACATTTTCCTCGCCCACCCTCCTTGCGCTGCAAAACCATTTGGGAACCCTCTTCCCGCCGTCCTGTCTTTCCCGTCGTCTCTTCTCTTACAGCAGCATTCCTGGCAAGACGTCGCCAACCGCCAGCCCGCCGCCAGTCGACCAACCTCTTTTCCTTGCTGCTGCCGTCCAACCCAGCAACCACCACGCCCACGTCTCATATATCGTCGTCGACCTACCGCCTCCCGCTTCCGGAATCTGCCTCCGTCGCGAACTGCATCGCCTCTCCGCACCCCGTCAACCGCTGCCATTCCCCTCACGTGTCTATCCTGCAGCAAGACCCGGAGCTACCAGCGAAACTGTCGCATTTGGTCCCGCGCACTCCCGTTTGATTGGAAGAGGAGGGCTCTGCACTGAAGGAAACAACAACGCACGCATATACATAGTCTTGCCCGCCCCCCCAGTACAAGCACATCCGCGCCCAACCACCACGACCCAAACCGCCGAGGTACCCTGCACCCAAATCGTACACGTGGGACGAGTCACCGCCATATACACAAACAGTTGCTTGCACCTTCGAACCGCATCATTGGAGAACCCCAGCAGCCTTTCCTAGCTTCCGCGCGCAGTCACCGGTCACGACCATCACCAACCCCGGAGGTTAACCTTGAAACATCACACCGACACGTTCTGTGGAAAAAGAGGATTTTTGGAAACCAGACCGTCTCGAAGAATGTGGAGGTAGAGAACCGGTTCGCAGGAAACAACCAAAGTGGCGTCAGCAACAACAGAGTACTTACATCCGGTCACAACTCCAACACCCCACGAGAACCACGGCAACCTTACACAACTTCACCAACAACTACAGAACGGATGTGTGCCTGGCAATGACAGAAGACTAAAACTGAGCACCACATCTTTGCCCGATCTCACAGTCACCGCAGTGTCTATTTTTTAATCCTCCGCCTACCCCACCACGTCTGCCAGGGTACAACAACACAGCGGCTCCGGCATCGTCATACTCGCTGGGTCTCCCCAACCGCCACCCCAAATCCTGACCATCGCCACCCATTGCTCCAACAATAACATCACCAGCAAGCACCTCCACCACCGCACGCCTTTCTCAAACGCATCTCTCTGCTTCGGCGGGGCAGCCCCAGGCCACGGCAGACACAATGTCGCCCAGACTCAAGCCTTTACTCCTCCCACAGCTTGTAGAAGAGCGCCGGAAGTTCGAGGAACAGCATCCCGATCTTGCGGAAGCCGAAATGGACCACCAGTATGTCTACTACACAACAAACTCGTCATCATCCGACGTCGCCTCTCCCGTCACCCCAACGTTCTCGACCCGCGGGCATCTCCGCTACTCAAGCTCTACATCATCAATTGACCTCCCGCCAACATGCTGCAATGACAGCCCAGCATCACCAACGTCAACCTCCCACTCCAAGTCCTCTAAGCGCCCTCTTCCGGATGTGCAAGAGGAACCTGTGGAACGTGATGAGCTTGACGAGAGCACAATTCTAGCTGAGCAGTTCGACCTCTACGACTGTTTGTGTAAGTTGTCGACCCATGTCTCGTGAGCAAACGGACGTCCGCTAACACACCGCAATAGGTGACGAGCCATGCATCCACCACGGTTACGAGAGCGCCGAGACGCTCCACAGTGTCTACCCTGCCGACTTCGACATTGACTATGACCTGGGCTTTGGAAGCGACACCGACTATTCTTCGACTTTGGAGAGGAAGCGGACCGGAACTGAGTCGCCATTCTCTGGCTTGGCTACCCGCATCGGAACCCGCTTTCCTCAACTGTCTCGGTGGAAGTCTACGAAGCGGTCGCAATTGACTGCCTCGCCAACGACTGAGCTGACGTTTGAGACTGCTCACCCTGTCACCTCCAGGGCTGCGTCGAGCCGATCGTCTTCACTCTCTGGACCCTCCCGCCACATGAACGAGCCCTCGATCCCTACCCCTGCGACTTCGTTTTGGGAAAGCAGTGAGAGCGTGGATGGTCCCGCTCCCATTGATATCGAAAAGGCCAACGAGAGGGAAAGCATTGAACGCGACCGCGCACTGGCTTCGACACCTCTCCTCCCTCCTCTCCTCAACACGCCTCCAACCGAAGTCCCGCAGCCTAGCCCTCTCCAGTCTCCCACAGTCGCCCCAACCATCCTCTCCATGGACGTTCCCTCAACTCAGTCGTTGGCTCACGCTGTGACACCCTCTCTCAGCACGAGGCCGTCGGTCTCTTCTTTCCGCCACGCTCAGTCGAGTCAAGAACTGCCCATTGGCTTCCCATCAATCTTGCAAGACCACGATGAATGGTCAGACCGACTTGGTCACGCGAACTTTAGCATCGCACCTCAACCATACGAACCTGAAGAGGCCAACATGGAGTCGCTCCGTCTTCTGCGCGCCGACTGGGAAGCCGCTCGCGTTAACTACACCAAGCACCTCGTCCGAACCGGCGAGAACTACGGCGAGACCTCCAAGATCTACGCCCTCACTGAGGCAAAGTGGTCGGAGATTGAGAAGAGCTGGCGCGCTTTCCACGAGCAGACGATGGAGCGCATTGTCGCAGGCAGCAAGGCCAGCGCTCAGCGACCTGAAGCTCCCCGCAGCCGAAGCCGTGGGCGCGGTCGCGCAGGCAGCGGCGGCTCTGCCATTCTGCGCCGCCCCACCAACGACGATGTCTTTGCCAGTGAGCAATGGCGGCGTTTGGAGGACGGCCTGCCAACCACGATGCCTCGCCTTGTCGACGCCGAGGGCAAGTTCCCAGAGCGCGGAGATGAGGACATTGTCGGACCTATGGAGCGCGACACGAAGATGATCCGCGCTGGAAGCGAGGAGCGCAAGAGTAGTCGATTCTGGCGCAACCTGGCTGGAAAGGTCGGCCTCCGAAAGTGAGGCGACCTCCAGCACAGGTCCTCCTCAAATACAGATCCTGAAGCTGGGCACTTCAGACGCGAGCCCAGGGGCTCGCTGATCTGCTGTTACGATTAATGCCCTCGAAACAACGATGACGATCATAGGTCGCTGACATCGGCGATCTCTACTCTTTTTCAACGCTTGTTCTTTACGAGATACCCACCTTCGTCACTCCTTGACCACCACGCCTCGACTAGGCTACGTTTCTTACGACACCTCACGAATCTCGCGTTGCTTTTACGATCTTTCCTTCACCTAGAAAGGTCCCCAGTCGGACCGCACCAAATCTTATTGTCTTTTATCTATTGTCTAAAAACCATATTGTCTAGAGCAGCAGAGCGCCCTTGGCGGCGCTTGAGGCCTGTAGATACTCTCCATGTCACTGGGAGGGACATATGGAGCCACTGGGAGGTGTTCAAAAAAGGGAGGCAAAACGATCTTAGACCTGGGGGAAAGCCCAGCCGGAGTTACAGTCCAGGCCCACGGGAGAGTGGCTGCCTGTTGTTTTGTGGATTTACTCGGCGTACCACAGGAGCGAGGCTTGGTGCTACGGTTGGACCGAGCCCGGCCATCTTGTACAGAGTTGTTCTTTCTTGAAAGAGCTCGACTGCCGTTGACAGGCAGTCGAGCTCAGCTGTGCCCGCTTTGGTCACAGCCTCCGGTCCTGCGCCGAGAGTGTTTGTAGTAAGAGCCTGCAAAATGGCCCAGAAATAACAAAAACTACTTGATAATAATAACCTGCCTCGTGTCTCTTCTCCTGTGAATCATTTCGTATCGACGTTTCTTCACACCATCTTCTTCGCCTCTCGTATGATGAGCGGCGCTGCCTTGGTCATGGTAAGCACGTCGCGGTTGGGGAAACACGACATCCCGGTCTCTTCCCCAACCCCTCACTTGGCAGGCTGCCTGCCTGTCTGCCACCTCCCACGCGTCGCGATCGCGACGAAATGCAACATTGTCGATCACCCAACGGGCGGCTGTTAGTTTTACTCTCCGAGGGAAGGGGGGGATGGGGGCTCAAGCACGCCTGCTCTTCCCGTGTTCTCATCTGCCGCTGACAGAGCTGCGCCCGCATTGCAGCCGGCAGCAGCGTTAATGTCCGTTCCGTGATGCTCCCGGAAAGCGGGGGGGTTTAAAGTGTCAGATGCAGCCGCAACGTGTACTGGCGCGGGAGTGTATGGGGTTGGACGGTCCTGAAGTGTAGGTGGATTTTTCCCATTCGGCGCCACGGTTGTTTCAGACGCGGGTCGCCGTGATTTTCGCTGGCGCATACGTATGGGGGATGGATGTGAGGCTGAGGCTGGTGCGGGTTTCCCTCTCTGACTTGCCATCTCTGAGTTGTCTGGAAGCCTTGTGAGGGGGGACTGCACTATGTGGCGGCGCGGGATGGGAATGAGGCGTTTTTGGGGACGCGGAGGGGGATGGCTATCGGATGGCGGGGAAGTGCAGCTTCAGCGCGGGGATTTCGGGGTTGGGGGATGAGGAGGAGGGGGGTTTTTCGATTTGGATGAGACTGGTGTCATGCAGGTCGCCGCCGTCTTTCTGAGGCTTTGTCGTGGAAGACGAAGAAGGGTATCGGACTTCGGGACGGACCTAGCGGATGTGGGCTATCCTTTGGATGCGCTGTGCTTCTTGCATCTTCGGGACGGATGTGTATGCTTGAAATGTGGTGTTTTGTGAGAAATGAGATGTGAGCAAAGATGTTCAGGTCCTGCTGAGGGGGGGGGGCCTCCATCGGATGCGACGGACGGGAGGGTGCAGATGCTGGGCGCGGTGGCGCCGCTGCGAGGGCGGGAAGCGGGCTTGGGATGAGTGCGTTTGATGGCGTTTCTATTTCCGGCTTTGGGGTGTTTCGGATGGGGATTATCGTAGATTATCGGAGATGGGTGGTGGGTTTGGTGGTTTCTCGAGATGCGGGTGAGGGCACTGCGTCTGGGCCGGGCCGGGGCCGGGGATCTGTGGCGATCGGGGCCGATGTGGGGATGTGCACGGCAAGGAGTGGGTCTTCGAGCCCGGTTGGGGACGAATGCATGATGATGTCCCCCTAGTCGGAACGTCAGCGCCAGAGGCAGCGCGGTCGCAGGCGAGATGACAAATGGGAAAATGGGATGGGAACAAAGGTCTGATGTATAATGTGCTCGTGCGCGATGAATCGCGGATTGGCACCGTCTGGTCGCTTTCGAGCGGAATATGAATGCCGCTTAGGAGGTTAAAAGATGGACTATTGCGGCCACGATGTGGAGGAATTGAATCATTGAAAAGAAACATGTTTCCTAAGAATCTCCCATTGTTGACTACAATGGCACCCATCCGCATCGCCCTCATCGGCCTTTCCGCCAGCGCGAAAACATCATGGGCCGCGGAAGCTCACCTCCCATACCTCCTCTCCCCACGCGGCCGGCAGCACTACGCCGTCGTCGCGCTTCTCAACTCCAGCGTGAACGCAGCCAAAGCAGCCCGCTCGCATTTCTGCCTACCAGATAGTGTCAAAACGTACGGCGACCCCGAGCTCCTCGCGCAGGACCCTGATGTCGACCTCGTGGTCTGCTGCACGCGCGTCGACACGCACTCATCCCTCATAACGCCCTCCGTAAGAGCGGGTAAGGCAGTCTACGTCGAGTGGCCACTAACCGAGATTCTTCACAGCGCGGAGAAGCTTGCTGCGTTGGCTGCGGAGGGCGGGGGAGGCACGATCGTCGGGCTCCAGGGGCGCGTTGCCAAGGTCGTGCTGAAGATCAAGGAGGTCGTGGAGTCCGGGAGGATAGGGAGGGTGTTGGGAAGCGACGTTGAGGCGTATGGGAATCTGTTGGAGCGGGACGAACTTCCCGCGGGGCTGGCGTATTTCGCGGAGCGGGGGGTGGGCGGGAATCCTGTCACGATCGCGTTTGCGCACATGGTTGACTATGTGCACCATGTTCTTGGGGAGTTTGAGGAGGGCTGGGAGAGTCGGATGCAGATTCAGCGAGCTCATTTGAAGCTTATCGGGGATGAGGAGGAGGGGATTGTGAGATCTGACGTGCCTGATTTCATTGCGGTGCATGGCGCGTTGAAAGGAAGAAATACGGTCGAGGGGGCGACGTTGGCTGTGAGGTTCCGGAACGGCACACCGTTCAAAGGCCGGCCGGGGTTGGTGTGGAGGATTGTGGGAGAGAAGGGGGAGGTGGAGGTTGAGAGCCCGGCTGGGCCGTATCTGCACTCGGATTCATACGACGAACCGATCGGTATCAGGGTTCATGACCATCTGAGGGATGTTGTGGAGGTGGTTGGGTGGGAGTGGGAAGATTGGCAGGAGGAGTTGCCTGTGAGAGCGAGAAATGTTGGGGAGGTGTATGAAAGGTACGCGACGTGGGTCCGAAATGGGAAGCGTGTAGGCGAAGAGAATTGGCCTGGGATCGGGGATGGTTTGGTGAGGATGAAGGAGTTGGATACCTTGTTTAATAGGTTTGATGAGCAGCTCGTCTGATCGCGCCAAGCATTAGACACATATGCACAACAGACTCAATTGACAGCAGAAGATGTGCCTAATGCGTCTGATTCTGATCATCTGTCGCCTCATGCTAAGCTCATAGTGGTTGCCAATTGACAAGTTCTCATCAGGCAACGCCAGCCGTTGATATGTACTGAGATGCGTGCAAGTAACTAAGTGATTCTTCTCATCACCAGGGCCCAGGCCACCCCGGCCCAGGCCATCCGGGGCCTTCTCTCCTTCTTAGCAGATCAAACCACATATCTGGTCTGACAACCGCAAAGTCGTCCCCTAGCTTCTTCACCATGCTCTTGATACTAGGCGGCGTCACGTCAAAGGCACTCACAGCCCCGGCTACAAAAAGAGGACCGCGTCCCTTATAACTCTCCGAGATATTGTTCAACGTCGCAGCGCCGCTGTCTTCGTTCCCAATGCTCACCATGTTCGTCACCGGAAACGCCTCGGTGACATTCACCTGCAGCGCCTCCAGCGTAGAGACAAACGACCCGTACAGTATCCCCCGAAGCCGTTGCTTCCCCACAGCATTCTGAAACGCGAGCGTCAGCTCAGGAGTCAACGGGTTGTCGGTAGCGTTGATGCGATCGTACACGAACAAGACGCTATCCGTCCGCGTCTCCCGCACGTATTCGCCGCTCTGGGCGAGGAAGTCGGACAGAGCCCTCTTCGGCCAGACACCGGGGTAGGTGTACCCTGCGCCGTCGGGCCCGGCGATGAGCAAGTCGTTCTTGGTGGCAGTTCTTTGGTAGTACGAGAGGATGCCGGGCCCGATGTCGCGGAGGAGGGGGCTGATTGTCCAGCCGAGAGGGACGGAGCCCCTTTCCGGGTCGTTCCAGTGGGTGAACATGGCCCGCTGGTCGTATTGCAGGTTGTCGCCTTCGAGGTAGATTAGGGACAGGAAGACTTTGGGGAGTTTTCTTGGTGGAATGCCCCATGGAGGCTGTTTTGGTGGACTCTTTGACGGATCTTTCGAAGGATTTTTCGAAGGGTCTTTCGATGGTTCCGTTGGTTGATCTGCTGGTTGATCTTTTGACGTAGACTGTTCCGCTTGGTCCTTCGATCTGAACCCGCTGAACAACGTCGGGTTGAAGTAAAAGTCCGCCGCACCAACGTATATGCCATTCTTGGCCAGTTGCGTGACGCCAGTCATCTCGTCGCCGTTGGGGAACCATCCGAGGTACGCTGCGTTAGGCTGGAACTGACGCAGAAGCTTGTCCAGCAAAGCCGCCTCCCGCGGCCTGTTGCTATCCAGCCAGATGCACGGAGCCGCGGTGCCGACAATGTAGTCGCGAAATATCGAGTTGACCTTCTGGTACCCCGGCCTCTCTGCCGATGCGGAGACTAGGTACTGATTCCACATCGACAAGGTGAGCGTCAACTGAGTGGCCCGTCTGGGGTAGTCGAACTTGTAAATCATCGCGGCTGAGCCGTCTGCAAAGCGCCAGCCTCCGGGGTAGTCGGCCAAGTGAGAGCCGCCATCGTCAAACAGGAAAGCGTCTTCTGCCTCGTCACCAGGTCGGAAGTCGGCCACGGTCTGGTTGTCTGCTGTAACCTGGACTCGGTAGACCGAAGGACCAAACCCATCGGCAGGGAAGGCATCCGTAATATTGACGTAAACGGAATTACTGCGGTTGATAAACCGGGACAGGTCGGCAGTGTAAGTGCCGTTATTAGAACTATCCGTAATGGATGAGTTGGCCTTCAGAAGAGTTTCCCAGGTCCTGTTTGCGTACAGCACAGTCGAGATGGGCTTGATAGCCGTGATGAGACGATCCGTGACTTTGGGCCATACGCTCCGGGCTGCGTACTCGTACAACTCGTATTTATCCTTGAAGCGCCCTCTCAAATCCTCAATAATGGATATATTGAGGCGGCGCGCCAGATCCTCGGTTGCTATTACGGCTCCATAGAGGCCCGCCAGTGTCGAGGCGAGATTGATCGTGTCTGGTAGTTTCGTGTCATAGACGATGGCCCCGCGAATGTCAGATTTGTACTTATCGACCAGCCGAAAGGGGTCATTTGTCACGTCGGCACTTTTGAATCCTTGACCTTCGATTTGCCGTAGCCAGGCTTCGTTAACTGCATCGTCGGAGTTCGTGGAGTCTGGTGACCAGTAAAGGTACACGCGTGGTTGGCGCCGGTTCACCAGCCCTTGCAGAGAGACAAGGAGAATCTGCTCCCCGCCAGACAGTGCCGTGAGCTTGGCGTATTCAATTTCTTTTGCAGCATCCGGGAACAGCGGCAATGCTCGATTTGCTGGCCAGTTTAGGCCGGAAATGTCAGGCGCTGAGGAACCCAAAGCAGCTAAAGTGCTCAATGCCAGAAGCAGCAGGACACGCATCTTTCGTTCTCTTTCCAAGTCATACGACCTGGCCGTGATCCAAGAATGAATGAACAATGGTGCGACTTTTCTATGCAAGAAAGCAGCCATCCTGAACTCATAAACAACTCAGGAGAACTGAACAAACGAGGCGAACGAAGCGGGGAACAGAGGTCCATGAAAGTTTGCTTCAAAATCCTCAGCTTAACTCTGTTTCCATGACTAGTGCATGATCTTTGCAGCACTGCGAAACATCGTCGCAGAGTTCACTCTGGTAGCCGCACTTTTTTAGATCGTCCAATCTCAACTGACACCGGGTGATCTCCTCTCATCCGAACGACTGCATGGCTCTTTGATTCATGTCTTCGGACGGCGTTTACAATAGCTCTTAGGAACTCTATTCACCGGCATTTATTCAATGTCAGCGGCTGCAGCGGTTATCAAAGTAAGAAAGAGATGGGCATGAATCAAATTTCATATGTTCCTTCGTTGTCACAATGATTTCGGATCGCGCAACCATCCAATGTGTTATGATGAGTCTTGCTATCCGGGTAAAGACTTTTACTACTATCATCGCTATTCCAACTTTTCTCTCTATCCATATTATTATCGTTATCCGCCCGAATAGCAAAACTCTTTATGATCTCCTCGTCTTCTCGCTTTCTTCCTGACTTGAGAATGGTTACCCTTTCATCAGTCTTGCAGACATTCTGGCAACATCTTTGATTAATCATTGTGGATATCTTTTGTTTCCCTGATTGTCGCCAATTTCTCAGCAATCCGCATAAAAACATTCCTCCTAGGCACTGACCGTGATGCCTTATGTGTTAAGACTGCCACTGTACTAAATCATATGGTTCTATGAATGACTTTATGACAGATGTCATTCAGAGGTAGGTAATTGGAGTAGGTTAGCTTCAGTTGCAACGGAATTTGGTTTGAATTTGAGCGGAGGGGGGTGCACCAGAATTTACCATAGAAACTTTGTGCGCCACTCGTCTTCTCTCTTCTACAAAGGTAACACTTGACCAAGGCGTGAGTACTTCGCCTTATTCATCAGAATTAAACTCCACAAAAAGGGCGGGTCGCACAAGGTCGTTTTCCTAAATATGGGTGGCAATGTCTTGGGCGGTATGATTTCTATAAAATGTCCGTTCTTTCCAGAGTCTCAGGACATATTCATTCCCCTACAACCCGAAATTTTCCTTGTCTTTCACCCCATCTCAAAACACAATGGCATCTCAAAATCCATTACCTGCCCCACATTCCAATCTGTACGAGGCAAAGTACTGCTTGTGGAGGGCGGGTTCTGAGTCCTATCGCTGGGGCTTTTATCTCTATCGGACAACCTACGATGACCAAGCACTTTGGGAGCGATACCTCAAACACATCCACGGGTGCATCGATGCTCAGCTCAGTTTCGAGACAGAATTTGATAAAGAACGTTTAAAGCGACACTTCCGTCTCAACGTTATTGAAGACCCAGCCCTCGACAATGCACCCGTCGAGCTAGTCCGACAAAGATTCAGGACGTGGGTTTCAGAACTTCCACCTGAAGGTGACCAGCAGCAGGATGTACCTCCTATCGAGCACCGCGATCCCGTCCTTTTTAGCTACCCGTTATATGTGGACACCGAGTGCCTTGAGTCTTTGCTGGCCTACGACAAGGCGGTCGAAGACGGTCAACATAAGGATGACGCGTCTGACCTTGTCTTCGTGAAGGCAATCAACGCCGAGCAACCGTGGGCTAGAAGCGACAGCGAAGATGAGGAAGAAGATATGGACGAAGAGGAAAATGAGCAAAATAACGACCAACACGGCGGCAACAACGATGTGCAAAAGGATAATCAGCATGGCCCGGAATACTATTGGATGCTCGTAACATGCACTTACCTGGGCGGTTACTGGGAGCAGATGGGGCTCGGTTGCCAGTGGCACAGGCAGTTCTCGTCGTGCAGGTACCCACAAAAGCAACACTGGGAGCCTTCGTAGAAACAGATTCTCGCAGCTATGTGGTTTAAAGTCTCAGGTAACCACGTCTTGCCGAAGATGAATAGAGCACCATCATCCAGTCTTCATGTGTGCTCCGCCATGGACGCTTGTCGGTAACAGTTACTTCAACCACCTTGGGGCTATCACTTCATGGTCAAGGATCCACATATTCATTCTGACACTGCATATCAATCCGCAGCAGAGAGATTTCATGTTTATCCAGCCATTGACATTCACAATATCATTCACAGGCTGTGTATGGTTGGTCTCGAGACTTTGGTCGAGGACGAGGTCTGCCACGAGGGTATACTTGAGTCACGAGGAAATACGTGTTCAAAGGTGTGACCGTCACAAGCTTATAAGTCAAGGCAGACAAAGCACCAACATAAAGTCTGAAACTTTTCAACGTTATACTCAAATTTCTATGAATATTTAGTTGGGCAGCCTACGTACGGTCTCGCACGACTTGGAGGGACGCAGCAAACCAAAAGGCTCAAACGTGCCCACATAAAAAGCCCTGATAATGCCGACAGCCATCAGAAGGTGCATTTAGGTTGAGCAATCACACCTGTTATTCCTATCTTTATCATAACCCACCTTCTCTTCGATGATAAACTTGCGATTGTTTCATTTTGGCGGTATCACGAGGATATCCAAATGATCTGTAGAGCTCATTCTTTTCTTTGTGACAGGGTCCGTTGGGGTAGCTCACGGTAAGTGCCGGTTCTAAGATTGTGGCGTTGTTGATGGAGGTGTCCGGTGCAACAGGAATGCAAGCGTCGGGAAATGAGGGGAGGATTGTCGCAAGCGTTCAATCCTGGGGTAATCTCTCTCCCAAGCAAATTAAGAGGCGTGGTCATATGCTGGGCTTTAAATGCCGATATTCTTCTCGAGGATGCTAAAACACACAAAGATGACGTTATCAAAAATTCCTCTTGGGGTAGTGGTGATTACAGAGCCAACACATTGCTGGCGGCGGGCGATGTGAAACCCTGGTGGAGGAGCGCGTCTGGATCTACTCTGTCATCCGTGCCCGGCATCCCCTGCCCCTTCTTGCTGATTATGCCAACGGGATTTCTGCTTCTGGGCGCCTCTGACCACAGACGTGGAATCTGAAACCAGCTCAACCCGCGCCCAAGCTTTGGTTCCCAATAGATTGGATGAGAAGGCTTAGCTTCATTGACTTTGGGCTGTTCAGACGACAGCTCCGCTAAAAAGCAACCTTGAAACTAGTGTATTACGATGGGTTTCCTGACCTACAAAATGTGTAGAGGCCAGAATATCCCGTGGCGTATCTGATCAGGCCGCCGTTCACAAATATAAATGTGCTTGTAGCTTCTTTGCAGACTCTTCGCATTTGATCCAGGTTTCCATTCGTCTTTCATTTAATCCTTCAGTCATTCATTTCTGTCTTTGATAGCTGGCCTGTCCACACGTATTTTATATCTTCTAAATCTTTGAAATCACTCATTTAGTTTGAATTCACTTCTTTTCTATTCATTTCATCATGCATTACTCGTCTCTTCTTGTACTAGCGATCGTTACGGTCGGCTATGCGGCTATTCTGCCTAGTTCTTCAGCAAGCGGCGACATTGGGATGGTCGTGGCAAGACAGTCAAAGTCAGCGTCGGAAAACTGTCTGAAGACCAACTTGATTCAAAGCGCAAGTGCTTTGACCGGCCAAGAAAAGGGAACAGATGGAATCAAAGCAGGGCAGGCAAAATCAGCAACGTAAGTGAAGCTTCACTTCTATCATGCGTCGCTGAACTGACTTTTCATGACAGAGATAAAGACAACTTCATCAACTTCTGTGAGGGCCAACAAATCACCAACGGCAAGCAAATCACGGCAGGCTCTTGCAACGGTATCCCGATGGGCAGGCTCCCTGCCCAGAAAAACATGATCTCGGCCATGATTACGAATCCGCAGCCTGGTGCCAAACTTCAAGCTGGCCAAACGTTCAATGTTTCTGTGCAAACGACGCATCTCAAGGCCGGTAACTTTGTCAACCCGACGACCAACTACTATACCGCGCCGCAGGATCTCGACGGCAACGGAGACATCATTGGCCATTGCCATATCACTATCCAAGACATCGGCTCTCTCACGTCTCAGACTCCGCCAGATCCGTCCAAGTTTGCATTCTTCAAAGGTATTGACGATGCGGGAAACGGCAAAGGGCTTCTCCAAGCCGCGGTCGAGGGTGGCCTTCCAGCGGGCACATACCGTGTGTGCACCATGATCGCGGCGCAAAACCACCAGCCTGTCGCTATGCCGGTGGCTCAGCGCGGTGCACAGGACGACTGCACCAAGTTTGTGGTTGAAGGATCCTCGAATGGCGGGAGCAAAACGGGTGCAGCCAAACCGACGGCTAGCGCTAAGCCGAAGAAGAAGCAAGGGTAGTTTCGTACCAACATTGGGGAGCAAGATCTCCTACTGCTTGGGGTTGAAGAGCTTGGTTCTTTCAGAGTGGATGGCTATAGAAAGTAATCAAGAAATGCTAAAACTCACGAATGAGAGGTCGAAATACACCTTCGCATATCACTTTACTGCCCTCAGGTACACCTTTTGTGCTACTGACCATTAGGGGCCATCAGGGAAACACAGGGAAACACAGGGAAACACAGGGAAACACAGGGAAACACAGGGAAACACAGGGAAACACAGGGAATTCCAATCTCTAGAAACCTGGCCGTATGCTCTGAATGTCAATACATGCAATGACCGCGGGTAGAATGGCTCAGCTTCAAATTTCATACCTTCGTGCAGCTCATTGTGTCACGCCGAGGATCGTTGAGATCATACAAGCATACGTCTACATCATCATACCTCGGCAAGTATAGGGCAGGTCCCCACGTCCGAGGAATGGATCTAGACAGCCTCTGAAGTCAAGCAAAGGCGGGCTGTTGATTGTTCTCAATCTTAATCATGACGTTGTTACGGGTAACGTTGTGTTGCAAACAGACGAGAAAGTCAAGTGTGATAGCAGCCGGTTTGATGTGCATTTCTTGGCCCTGATAATCTAGTATTACAAAAAAGGTCATTTGAAGAGAATGGGGCTTGTATTCCACACGAAGGAGCACCCGCGCTTTCAAATAGGCGTTGTTGTCTTGAAAGCCAATCTTTCTGAGGGCAAGGTCGATCATCATCAAAGAACTTTGATGATCACGTTCTTACAAGTTTACATGCATAATGTTTCCTTTAACTTCGCCCGGTAGCGGGTACCCGCGCGTCAATCAGCAATGAAGCTCGATCGCCAGCAGTCGAAAAACGTAGACATGGATGCTGAGTGCTGTTGTACACTCAACTCTATAGTTCCATCATTTTTCATCCGACGTTTCCTCACAGGAACTTTTGACCTTCTGTATCAATATGTACCATCACAGGGGTTATTGCATGCATTAGTGCTGACTGCTTACTTGAACTGATTTGTGTCTCCACCGATAATCCCCCTCATTCCCCAATGCTGGCCGCAACCCCTCAATTCTTCTTTTCCCACCTGCAGCTGCGTACAACACTCCGTCATCTTCATAGCCTTCCAGCTCAGTCAAACGATAACCAACTAACTAAAAATGGCTTCGCAGTTTGTTCTTTTCGATATCCCCGACAAAAATGGCAGAGCCTGGTCATTTAACACTTGGAAAAGTATGAAAAGCATGCGCCCAATACGATGATCTTTGCTGACGCCAAACAGCTCGCCTGGCTCTCAACTACAAAGGCGTTGATTACAAGACCGAGTGGCTCGAGTATCCCGAAATCGGGCCCCGATTGAAAGCTGCCGGGGTTGAAGGAGATTCTGAACAGTACACACCATATACCTGCCCTACGGTGCAGTTTCCCGATGGGACCTATGTTATGGATAGCGCAAAAATCGCCAAACGTCTCGAAGAAGAGTATCCTGAGAGGACCCTAGATCCCGAAAATGATCTAGCGCAGGCTGCTTCTCAATTCCAGCGCAAGATTTGGGGTCCACTGCAGCCCGTCTTGATGCCCGAAGTTTACCGAACGATACTTGGCGAACGCAGCAAGCCTTTCTTCTGGGATACTCGGAAGAAGGACTTGGGTGGCATGACGATCTACGAATTTGAGAAAGACTACGGCGGCGAGAAGGCTTGGGAGAAGGTCAAGCTGCCCCTTCAAGAGGTATCTGCCCTCCTCAACAAGACGAAAGGGCCCTTCCTCCAGGGCAGCCAGGGTAAGTTACTGTCTTCTGGTCTTAGACTGAGGTCTAATGAGATCCCAGTGTCATATGCCGACTTCATCTTGGTGGGCTTTCTTGAATTTGTCAAGAAGTACGCACTTCAGCACTACCAGAGAATAATTGGGCTGTCCGATGGGCTAGACAAGTTGCATGAGGCTTGTCTTCCATGGTTAGAACGAGACGACTGATAGATTCCAGCGACACCATGCCTCTCCACCTAACTTGTGGTGTTATTAGGCACATGGTGCAGCATTTTGCGAATAAAGGTACCTCCGGCCTACAGTGATTCCCATCGTACGTAGATACGGAAAATGCAAATATATGAGGATGAAGACTTTTCGGGGGGGGGGTACGGCAGCTTATCACCTCCAGATCCGATTAAACTTTGCCGCAACCTCTAGAGGTATTGCGGTTCCAAAGGCCCCCAAAGCGGTGTGTATATACGTCATTTTCTATGAGTATCCTATAAATGTGTTATGACACTGTGCTTTTAAAACTTTGGTTCTTGTCCCGTTTCTTCGCAAACATCTCAACCTGTTTCCAATCGACTGGAACCTAGTCTCCAAGGTCCAGTTTCCCTAATCCCGATCCACACCATGTCGTCAGAGAATCCATACCCTCCCTATGGCTCCTCTCTTAGAGAAGCAAAATACCAACTCTGGACGCAGGGATCTGGTTCTTATTGCTGGGGCTTTTATGTTTACCGGATTACATACGACGATCAGGAACTTTGGGAGCGATATATCACCTACATATATCACTGCATCGACAATAAGCTCAAATTTGAATCAGAGTTCGACAGAGAGCGCTTGAGACGGCATTTTCGCCTTACGATCATCGAAGACCCGTCGCTCACGAACGTATCTCCTGAACATATTCGGCAAAAGTTCATGAAGTGGGTATCGAGTCTCCCTCCTGGCGGAGACCAACATGGCGGAGACCAACAGGAAGAGGTACCCCCGAAAGATCACCGGGATCCCATCCGTTTCGCGTATCCCCTGTACGTGGATTCTGAGTGCCTCAATTCTTTGCGGGCTTATGATAAGGAACTTGAAAAGACTGGTTATGAGCTGGCAGCACACCGACTTGTTTTCATAAAAGCAATCAACGCCGAACAGCCACAAGTCCACAGCGGCGCCGAAGTCGAGGACGATGACGCGGATGAGGAAGCAGATGAGAGCGAGAACAGTGATGACGAAGAAAAAGAAGACGACGAGAACAATGGCCATGAAGAGGTTACAGATGATCCAGAGTTTCATTGGATGCTCGTAACTTGCAGATATCTTGCTGTCTGGTGGGAAATAATGGGGCTCGGTGGTCAGTGGGAGCGACAGTCCTCATACCCTCAGAAACAACCTTGGAGAGAGACTTAGGCGGAGATCTCTTTGGTCCTTGCAGAGGAAATTGGACACTGGAGTTCAGACGAGCTCGTTAGCGACGCTCACGGCCAAGGAGAAAGCAGAAGCAACAGGTGTTGGTGGTACCCGCTTTTATATCATCAACAACTTGAGTGATTTCTTTTTGACAAACATTCCTGGTAGAAATTGTGCTGTGGAATGACCCAGTTCAAACTGTGAAATATAAACACGTAGCCCACCATAGATTTGCTCATACGATGTAGACCACGTTTAACATAGGTGAACTGTGAAGGCGGTAAAACACAGACTCAGCATCTTAGTTGGCACTACCAGCAGGACCGTCTGTGAAACTGTGAAGTTTGTGAACTGCACGTGGCGTTCACATCCCCCCCGACGTCATCAAAGTAATCAATGTCCACAATATGTTCAGAAGCAATAACAGTTGGCCCCGAATACTTTGCGATGCGAAGTTGACTCCTCATCGACGGAGTAAAATACGACGTGATCTTTTATCAGTCAAGCTTGAAGTTTTGTCAGTTTCATGAATGCCTTCCACAATAGAAAGTAAGTCCCCTTTCTTCCCTTCTAAATTTTTCTTCGCAGTTTGCCGCCTGGAGGCGCACCTTTTTTTTTGCTGGCGTATGACTCTCACGGGGAAATATTCGAGAGCCAGAATGGCTCACAGAGAAACCTACCTGCGCCCATCCAGTGATACATACTCTAGCATAGAAAGAGCGATATGCCGATGCACAATTTCTGGATAGCTTCTGTTTCAGAAAAGCCCACAGTAGTCGGTGCAAAATAGGAGGAAATTTTGATAACAACATTGCCTCTGACCCCCGCAGACGTGTGACTGTAAGAAACACTTTGGCTGGGCTCCGAGAGTTAAAATAGAATTGAAACGGTTCGACTGCCGAATTTGCCAAGAATCTGACATCAAATCTGGATTGAGGTGAGGGGAAACCAAATAGATAAATACAGAATAACAGCCGCGAGCAGAACAGCTGTCAAATAGCTTGGTCGCATGAGGTCAAGCCGAGCTGCAGTCTTGAATAGATTGTACGTCAGCAGCACATGGCGAGTCGAGACCCTGCGAAAATCGCCAACCGAAGCTTCCATCCCTGGCAAAAACTCTCACGGAGATTTCGAAGAAACAGGCAAAACGACCGACAGTGAACCACGCGCCGCGTGCTCGAAAGCTGGCTGCACTGCAAAAGAAGTCGGCCTCTGCGTCCGATCCCATCCCGGCGCACGTCAACTTGGCGCGCGGGATGCCAAGTCAATTCCAGGCACGAGGCCAGAAATTAGCCCAGAAACAACCCATTTTTGGGGTCTTGCGGTCTGTGGTGCCTGTGAGAGGTAAATTCAAACCGTCTGGGGAGACCGTGGGTTAGAAATAGATATGGTTGTCTGGGGTTAACAGTGATTGTGGGGCTGAAGTCGCCTTAACGCCGTCTGATAAGTTCCAAATCGCTGGCCGATCCGGGGTCTGGTGGCTTGCGCATGAACGACAGCGGGAGAGCAGCGATATTGCCGAGTCAGTAATCATAAACAACCCCTTAGCCGATACGCAGACACGCGAGAACGAGGCCTACATAGCATTCAGACCCAGTTTCGCGGGCCAAAAAATCAGGGGTCGCTCAGGAACTCAGCCCTCTTGGTTGATTCCCGGCCGACAGGCCGGAATGTCGGAATGGTTCACGTCAAAGATGCGACCCTGGGGACCCACTCGGCCATCAGCTTCGGCAGCTTTTTATGGGATGGCAGCCTTGAAAAAGCCATCTACTTGGTAAGCGACTAAGCTTAACAGTGACGACTAAGATAGGAGAACCCTCATGACAGTGGTGCAATTGGATGCTGAAAATAGCGGGCTTCCATGTTGGCGATCCACAGATCCCACCGGTAGGGTTCACTCACTTAGACTTAGAATAGAGGTAGAGATCGAACTAGACGAACCATCTAACCGAGGGGAAATAGGTAATAATGACCATGATATATGATTCCATCAGATTTACAATGGCATAGGTTATAAAGTCTTTGGAAATCCCGTTAGACTGGAGAGTTCTGGATCATCCACCCATCTTGTTCTCCAAGGTCACCAAGCGCAAGCGCATTTACTACCTTCGCTTTCTCTTCTCTGTTTCTTTCTCCCCCTTTCTTCTTGATGAAGCTGGCCAACATGTCGACAAAACAGGTTTTGTCAGTTATTGCTCTTCTTGCCAGCTACGGCCTGGCGACCCCAGCCCCCTTCCCAGTCAGGGGTAACCACCACGGCCCCGAAGGCCTCAAGCCGGGCTCCGGCTTCCGACCCTCCGGTGCCGTCCCGTCGCTACCCACAAGTACTCCCGATCCCGTTACTCCCGATCCCGCCTCGAACCCTCTCCAGCCCGCAGCGAGCGGCACCCCAGGCAAGGGCAACAGTACCGGCGGCGGCCCCACCCTCCCCGCAGGCTACAAGAAGATCGTCTTCCAGGACGACTTCTCGACACAGAAGGCCGGCGCCCTACCCGATTCCGCGAAGTGGAAGTTCGACCTTGGCACGAGCTACCCTGGCGGCGCTGCGAACTGGGGCACGCAGGAGATCCAGACATACACCAAGGACTCCAAGAACATCGGTATCACCTCCAGCGGCACGCTGGCCATCACGCCTATCAAGAGCGGCGAGTCCTGGACGTCGTCCCGCATCGAGACCACTGCCGCGCAGGACTTCAAATGCCCCGAGGGCGGCAAGCTGCGCATGGAGGCGAGCATCAAGGTCCCGGCCTCGGACCCCGCGACGCAAGCTGGCATCTGGCCTGCCTTTTGGTCCATGGGATCCTCCTTCCGCGAGAACGTCACCTCCTGGCCTAGCGTTGGCGAGATCGACATGCTCGAAGTGTCCAACGGCGTCGGCACCGTATTCCAGACCGCCCACTGCGGTGTCATCGACGGCGGCCCGTGTAACGAGAAGACTGGTATCAGCTCCAGCGCCGAGTTTCCCCGTGGGCAGTTTGTGAAGGTTGCATGCGAGGTGGACCGCTCGGCGGGCGGCAGCTTCCAGCAGGAGAAGCTGGTGTGGTACGTCAACGACAAGCCGACCCAGACGGTCACTGGCCAGCAGATCGGAGATGCGACCTACTGGAATAACCTGGCTCGCACACCCAAGATGATTCTGCTCAACGTTGCTATCGGTGGCGAGTTCCCCGATGCCAAGGCTGGTACCAAGACACCCAATGCGCAGACTGTCGGCGGCGAGAAGTCCATGATGGAAGTCAAGTATGTTGCTGTTTACAGCACATAAGACGATTCGCCGAGATTATTCTTCCTCTTGACATTTACTTTCAATTCTTATCTTTCTCTCACGAGATTAGGAGATCGGATTTGGTTCAACGAGTTGGACGTGTATGATTGAATTTGAGCGAGCACGGACTGGCCTGCATGGAGTTCATTAGCATTTCTCTGCACTTGTACATAAGCCATACCAGAATATAAGGATATAAGCACGTTACCTTCCCATGTCTATTTGAAGTTCTTGAACAATTTTTCCCATTTGGCTACACCTTATTGCTCGACATGCCCTTGAAACGCTGGAAGGCAAAAAGAAGCCAATATATTCGTAAGAAACGATTCGCCCGCTAGGTTCACCCGTTGACATGTTCGCCCGGGATTATAGTCAAGACAAGATCTTAACCGAGTTGAATTGTCATTCGGCAGTCACAACCACAGTCGGAAGGAGAGCAAATCAAGTCGCGTGGGGTAAATGCTGCTGCCGATTAAGTTCAATATTAGATCACATTATAGACGGGACAGCATTTGTTTGAACAAGGTATATAGTCTTGTTTGTGCCACTCAATGGGGCGTAAATCGCAGAAGTACGCGAAAATATTATGTACAAAGAACTTCTAATATGTACCTGAACGATACACGTCCTATATCTTCTCTCCTCTCAACAGCGGACCGAAGTCGACGCTGCTTAGTACTGGGCGGCGCGGCGGGCCTTGCGGGCAGCACGGCGGCGCTTGCAGCCGGTGCTGGGGGCAGTGGGGGTGGCAGCAGCGGCAGAGGTAGTGGAAGGAGCAGCAGCAGAGGGAGCGGCAGCAGCGGAGGTGACGAGGGTGGTGGGAGCAGCGCTGGAGGGGGCAGCAGCGGCAGGAGCGGAAGAGGCGGGGGCGCTGGTGGCAGCAGGGGCAGAGGCGGCGGCGGAAGAAGCGGGGGCAGAGCCGGAGCCGGAGCCGGAGCCGGAAGAGCCAGAGCCGTAGACAGCAGGGCCGGGGATGACGCTGAAGACAGTGTTAGATGCCATTTTTAATTCGACATTGATATTTCATGTACTTACTAGTTGCTGATGGTGTTGTAGATGTTGATCAACAGACCGGGGTCGGTGGCCTTGTAGGCACCAGGGAACGAGACACCCTCAGGCTTAGCAGAACCGCTACCCTCGACCTTGATCTGGTAGCAAGACATGTAGTACTGAGCACCACCCTCAGAGCCAGCGGCGTGGAGAGCGACGGTCTCGGCACGGAGGAGGTAGTCACCGGGGGCGATGTCGGAGGGGATGACGAAGTTCTGCTTGCCGCAGCCCTCGTTGATCAGGTCGTTACCCCAGGTGTTGTTGTTGGCGAAGTAGCCGGACTCGAAGACCTTGAAGAAGGAGCTGGAGCCGTCGGCGGCGGCAGCGTCCTCAACGGAGGAGAGGTAGATCATGACGGGGCCGTGGTGGGCACCGCCGATGGCCTCCTCGGAGCAGGCACGGGTGTTGTGCTGGTGCATCTCGACGGTGATGGTGTCACCGGCCTTGACGCCGCAGGTGGTGGAGGCGGCGGCGGAGCCGGCGTTGCAGCGCATGTCGTTGGAGGTGACGTCGGTCACGGGGGAGTTGGAGGCGGGCATGCGGACGCAGGTTGACTCCTTGTCCTCGCCGTTGACCCAGAGTTGCTGGAAGATGGCGTGGCCGGCAACCATGTTGGCCATGGAGGCGGTGAGGGCGAGAGCAGCGATGGTCTTCATCTTGACGGTTGGTTGAGGTTTTTGGAAAAAGAAGGACGGTGATTCCGGGCGTTAGAAGCGATGTGCACACAAAGGTGAAAATGAGTGAAGTGACGCCGGCGTCGAGCTGTAGAGAATGACTGAAAGTAATGAGTGGACAGATGAGTGACTGTTCTGTTGGAGAAGAGAACGAGATAGAGTTCCTGGTGGTGAGACAGAACTCTACTCATATATGTGTGCCTCTTACACGCCGTTTCTCTTCTCCTCCCTCGTCCGTCACCCCACCTTCGGATAGGTCATGCCAGTTCAGACCTGCCAAGCCTAAACTATGGAAAGGGGCAGGCGTGATCCCGTCCCAGTACCCACGATGCCGCCTCATCGGTTCGATGATACCCAGTCACGATCCAGGATCTCGCCATGGGCGTTAATCTCTGGTGAGCACAGGCAAGGATGGCTCGCGAGACTCTCGAGAGAACCGCTACCGCCTCCGAACAACCTGGCCGCAGTCTGGCTCGCGGCGAGAACCGCGATTGGAGCAATAATCTTGAAAGGGGTTAACGTTGTGGGGAAGCCGTTGTTGTGTCTAAATTGCGGGATACGTGCCTTGCAGCTGGGCAGGCGGGTGATGTGCTCAGTTCGGTTTGGTCGAAGGGCCATGCTACGGCCCAGCGGTTTTTTCCTCGCATCCCTATGGTTGGCCCTTCTTTGGGAAGCAAGCCGTCCCAACTCGACCCCAAAAGACCCCAAGCTTAATTTAACCCCTTGACGGGCCACCTGCTTGCGCTCAACCGAGCCAACCACCAACGGCGACCCCAGTCTGCGGCCCCTCCAGCTCACGGGTTGCTCGTCCGAACCTGAAACACAAACAGCATCTTGCCCCTGGCGCTACTGAGTCTGATAGATAAGGTCAGCAACGCGTGTTAGTGGTGCTGTGGACGTTCTCAAAGAGAGTTCTGGAGCTATCCGCGAATTTTGCGATGGTTTCTGCGGTGGTTCGGATCGTCCGCTGTTGAGCAATCTATTTGCCTTGGCCCCGTCGTTGTGAAGTGCAAACCTTAGAATCTCCAGATCTTCCCGCCCGAGCTTTGCGAGGTTCGCCAAGGTCTCCACATCCTGGACGGTTTTTGCTGTCAATACTGAGCTTGAATGATTCCGATTGGCTCAGAGCCGCTCATTGATCATCCTCCTCGACAGGGATGCCGGTCGATGGATTGTGTCAACCAAAGTGGCCCGCAAGGGGCCTTGCCTGCTGGGATCGAACCGCCCACGAGCGGGAGCCACCACGGTACACGTGCGTTACGAGTAAAGGAGTCGGAAAGGCCCCATTGAGGTTCTCACCACAGCCGCTCTTGACTCAATATGCTTGCTCTCGCGCCTCTCCGTTGTGGCTTTCCCTCCTCGATTGAGCGGTAATCCGTCTGAATTCAGCCGTCGAGAACGCATTGGCCTACTCTTCTTGCTCGCTTGTCGTCCGAACTTCGCGAGCCCATGATGTTCGTCGAGGTAGGATCGCCTGCGTCCTCGGCTCATTCAGTTGAGATATGTGGAGAGTGGACAGCATCATTTCCGAGTGAAACGGGCCTAGAGATCTTGGGCGACTAATTTTTTTCTCTGCTTATCCACGGTTGTCACGAAGCAAAAAGACGAGACCCAAGAGGCACAGCGGGACAAGGGCTTGTGCACGACTGACCGCTGCCTGGGTTTAATCAGCTTGAAACTCGAACTTTGGCTCGGCACGGATGAAGGATGCAGCATTACTAAGGGATGTTGTATGAACACCAAGAGTCAGGGCGGCTTGATGCCGCAGCGAAAAAGAAATAAGACCAATTATTGTTTCTATGCAAGCGCGGGACATTATTATCCATACGTCATTCGCACTTGCAACTGAATGTTGCAGTCAATTGTCACTGAATCGCAGGTCGAGCCGAGTTTTTCTGCGACCAGCGACTCGCGAGCCCAGGCGACGGCGATCATGGCACGGAGATTGGACGGCCAGCCGCTGTCGGGGGATCGACTGAAAGCGATCCTCCGGGTAGGCGAGAGCCCCTGCATCTTATTACCCGGTCTTATCCTTGGTTGCATCCGTCGATGAATGGCAAGATATCTCGCCCAACCGCCAACCAGTGTCTTGGTTTATTATGAAAATCACACTCATAGTTGGGAGTGTCGGCACGAAAATCCGAAAGAACCATGGCACGCCACAGGACGCAAAAAATAAGCTTGAAGTAGGATAGGTGAGTTTAGCTCCTCATTCTAAACCATTCTGGGTGAGACACATTGACCCACTTGGCCTGAGAAAACTTCTGGAACCAGTGGGCTCTTCCACCTCCAGCATCATCTCCCTGTATTGTTGATAAAGGCATCTTCGCCCACTATCCGCTATCTTCGTGAAATTCTTGCTTCATGCGAGAATTGTTTATTGCACTTCGCCTCTGTATTGCCAATAGTTTCCGATTTTCCCCTTGTCCATGTCAACGGAGAATCTGAACCGAGAAGCTTGGCTTCAATGTTGTAATTTGCGATGCTGGTGGACTCGTGGCCAACGCATCCACATGTAGCTTTAAGCATGTGTGGCGGCAAGTGCAAAAGTCTTGGTCGTCGGTGGGTTTCAGGACTGCCGTCCCTTTAACAATTGGGAAGAAATTTGTCTCCCTTGTTTGTTATGCATGTTTCCGTCAGAGCACTGTCGTGACTTCTACGGCAAATTGAGGGTGAAGCCATTCGCGAGGAAACCCTGGTAGAGCATCGGAAGAACACTACCACCGACAATCGGACAGGCTCTCGTTCCACGCGCGTGTGCTGCTCTGTCTTTTTCTCCTTCATTTAGTTGTTCTCAGGTTCAGTCTCACCGCTGATCGGTGACAGTCATGACTTGGGGCAGAGGCGCAGGGGCGTTGCGCATCTCGACAGCAACCCTAGTGTCGTGAATGCGTCTGTCGAACTGCTTGAAGTCGAAAACGCCCTCGAGTTCGCGTCTGATGGTGGCTAGGTGTTCGTGTGCTTTCAAAATCTCATCGGGCTTGTTGTCCTGGTGAACGTGGACCTTGATGAGGAACATCCAGCGGCGTCCAGGATCAGCCGGTGAAAGATTCTCCCATGGCGCAAGGTGAGTGAGGGGCGCACCCCCTCCGTTCATTTGAAGAATGTAATGCCGTGAAAGGCAGAACTCGACCTCGTCTCTGAAGAATTGATACGTCTCCTCAATAGCCTCGCTCTTGAACCTGTGCAATGTGAGTGAGTAGCCCACACACCTAGTCGCAATGTACGCACAAGTAGTTATTGTCCTTCATCACAGCCGGCAGGTTTCGCTGATCCCAGATCTCCGTCTTCTTGCGCTGCGTAACCGTCGAGCGGCCTCCCTGAGGCGGGTCGGGAAAGTCTGTCCACCGAAGGGTGCCGGGGCGAGTGTTGAAGTCAACTTCCGGGGCAGTCGGGCCGAAGTCCTTGTCCTTGAAGACCTCGTAGCGGGCTTGAAGGATGTACGACTGACGGCTGAGTTGTTGGTGAAGGTCCTTCCATAACATCTGGATGTCCTTTCGGGGAGTCTTGACGATCGAGTTCTGGTTCGAGATGCCGCCGGGCTTAGCAGGGCCCTTGAAGTAGAGAACGCGATGGAGACTCTGCCACGCTGGCATAGCGCAGAGGCCACCTAGCACTGCGCAAGCCGCCTGGATGTCGTCATCGTCGACGAGCGTCGTCAGAAAGAGCTCGTACATGACGGCAATTGAGTACTGGGACGCTGGAGTGAGATAGCTGGGCTGGGCACGAAGAGGCCGCAGTGGTGAAGCTCGGTGAAGTGAGTTGGGCGTCGGTAAAATCGCGGGGAATCTGGTCGCTGCTCAATTGGAGGTCACGTGAAATTGACTGGTCCGTGCTTGCTCTTTCCAAAGACGCGCTCCCGGCGCGTTCTGTGCACCTGCCGTCACTGCCCCACCATAGGTCGCAGCTTCCCCAGAACGCCTTCTGGGTTCCTTACCTCGATATGCGCTTGTCGCTAATTCTCCTCCCCAACCGACCAATCTCCGTCTCAATTGGAAGCAGACTGCTTCACACAACTTTGAAGATGTCGTCTTCAAGTTCGTCGGCGGCGAAACGGAAACAGAGAGACTCGATCTCTCCTCCACCAGTCAAGCGCAAGGTCCAGAGCGGGACAACCAGTAAGTAGCTTTGCACATACGCATGATTGTGCTGAATCCGACTGACCATTAATAAGAGAACGCTGTCGCAAATTTCTTCAAGCCCGCCTCCCAGAAGCCGAAAGATCGCACGATATGGACAGAACGAGCCCCGAACGAAGACACCCCAGCAACCCTTTTGGTTGGTCGTTACGAACCCGAGAACCCCCCTGCCGAATCGAAGAAGAGAACGAAAGTTGCCGCATTCGATCTGGTATGGCAGATCTGACACGACGTGACTGCTGAAGAAGTCTGGTGTTGACGCACTCCGCCCAGGACTCCACATTGATCACCACAGCTTCTGGCAAGAAGCATTCAGACGATGGAACAGACTGGAAGTGGTGGCATGCCTCCGTTCCCGGACGGTTGAGGGAGCTGCATAACGATGAGGGGTAATGATCGTATGCAGCACATTTAGAAAAACCAGCTGACATGGCCAGATACCGAGTCGTTGTTCTCTCCAACCAAGCAGGGCTTGTACTACACCCAGATCCGAAAGCAAAGGGCCCCAAGTCAACCAAAGACCGAGTATCTTCGTTCAAGCAGAAGGTCAACGCCGTCCTAACACAGCTCGACATACCCACCACGATATATGCAGCGACAGAGAAGGACATCTACAGGAAACCTCGGCCGGGCATGTGGAAAGAGCTTTGCGAAGACTACGATATCAGCGACGAAGTCGACCTGGGGCAAAGCGTGTTCGTTGGCGATGCAGGCGGACGGATAGCGACGGTGAAGTCTGCCGGTAAGAACGGCTCCGCCACAGCAAAAGACTTCAGCTGCTCAGATCGAAATCTGGCCCACAACATCGGCATCGACTACAAGACTCCAGAGGAATTCTTCCTTGGCGAGGAACCGCGCGATTTCGTCCGGGAATTCGACGTGATACACTACTCTTACCCAGAAGAATCAAAGACCAGCACATCCAACGTCCTATTCGAGAAGAAGAACAAGCAGGACATCGTTATCTGCTGTGGGCCACCGGGCGCCGGCAAGAGCACATTTTTCTGGAATCACCTGAAGCCGCTGGGTTATGAACGGATCAATCAAGACATTCTCAAAACGTACGTTGAACCCTGAGAAACCGCACGAGAGACTGAAGTTAACATTGCCATCAGACGTGACAAGTGTGTTCAAGCGGCCAAGGAGTTCTTGAGCGCCGGCCAGTCTGTCGCAATAGGTAAATACCCATGTTCTCCGCATTCAAGAGTCTTTATTGACGGTCCTTAGACAATACGAACGCCGATCCTGATACAAGAGCTGTATGGGTTCAGTTAGCAGAGAAGCAAAAGGTCCCCATCCGATGTGTTTGGCTGAAGACGCCATTGAATGTCTGCGAGCACAATGACGCCGTGCGCTCGATGAATGCATCAGTAGGTCAATCTTGCTCTGACTCCATGGCACGAACACTTATTTTCTACAGCTCAACCCTGAATCCAGGGTGGCCTTGCCTAAGATGGCCTTCAATGGCTTCAAGTCTAGGTTCAAGGAGCCCAAACAGAAGGAGGGTTTCCAAGATATCACAGAGATTGAGTTTACCTTCCGGGGTACGAAGGACGAGCATGATGTGTGGGCGAGATATTGGCTATGAACGGAAAGGAGGACGGGTGTTTGATGTGAGCATGAGGATGATTGAGCAAGGTACTTTGCGGAAATTGCATAGCTTATAAAGATCCACGCTCAGCAATGGCATTGACACCAAACTTTCCATTCAGCGGTAACCTCAAGAGTGAAGGGCTTTCTTGTATTCTTATGAGGCTTCTCACATTCCTTTTCAGACAGCAAGGGGTGAAATTCTGCACCTAGATGGACCCTTTACAGCGCGTCTAGCAGGTCAAACACTATTCAAGCTAAGAAGCGTCAGGGTACAAGAAATCTTCGCCCACAAGCCTCTCTAATGGTTGCGGCGAAGTACTAACTTAGAAGCTTTCAGCAGCCCGACTTCACCATCTACAAAACTACTCATCCATCTTTCTATATCCTACTTATATTATTAAAAGACGTTGGTCAGCAAAGAATTAAATGACTGAGTGTGTCATGATTATGTTTGAGCAAAAGTTTTGGATGTGACAGTGATCGTAAGCTGCTTGCTCGACATCCTACTACCTTATGTTAAAATTGACATCAGGCCTCACATCCAGGAGAGCTTAATCAGAAGACGTGATTAGGCAGCATGGTTAATTTGAATATGACAGGAATCGAATTGCCGAGGAGTTGTAACACTTGCGGCCATATGAACAAATATCCTCGAACGATCCTAGGATGGAACTACCAAACGCAGACTAACATACTTACAGAACCTCCTTCTCCCTAGAATTCATCATTTTCCATTCTTGCGAGGCAGATTCCACAACAATTTCTTCTAACTTAGATTGAAAAGAAGTTTCACAGGCGACGGAGTTGCTGATCGACATCGTCATCATGACCTCAGTGGAGCAAGATCTCTGCCATCCTGGCCATATATAACTCAAGGCTCTACACTACTACCAATGAAGATTTATTATGGTTTCATCTTGTTGAGAATAACACCAACAACTCGTCGCTGGGTCGCATTTCCGCATCTTTCGGAAAAAAACACGTTGGCAGATTTGGCGCAAACACCTTTATATATGCCAAGACTCCTGGCGTAGCTGCCCTGGCAATTTTCCACCACTGGCGTCAATCCCCCTCATCCCACGATTGACCCCGCGTAGGTCATCACGCATCACGCCCTCGGGTCAAATCCGCCCGCAAGCGATAATCGAAATTGTTCTTGAACGCTGCCAAAGCCACCCTGCAGCCTTTCTAACCCCTCCTCTACCTCAATTCAGTTATTCTAACATCACGACAACAAAATGTCACTTGCCGACCACGCACAAAAGCTCACCAGCACCCTGGAGCAAGCCAAGCTCGTTCCCGGGTCCGCGGCGGCGCTCATCCCGGAAGGCTTCAAGCCCACGATCAAGCTTGGGGTGTCGTTTGCTGGCAAGGCCGTTGAGACGGGCAACTTCTTCCGCGCCGGGGAGTGCAAGCTCGCGCCGAGCGTCTCCTTCGAGGCTGAGGAGGGCGCTCCGTCGAACGCGTCCTACACGCTGTTCTTGACCGATCCGGACGCGCCCACCCCGGACAACCCGCAATTCGCCTTCTGGCGCCACTGGGTCCTCCCCGGACTGCAGCCGCTGAGCGGAGAAGCGGTTGTCGGACAGACGAAACCGGCGTTGACCGAGTTCCTCGGACCCGGGCCGAAGGATGAGTAAGTTTTCAACACAGTCCTTGCCTTCGAGCAGGTTCCCAATGGCTGGAATGAAGGCCGCTGACTCTGTTTGTGCGCAGTTCGAAGCCCCACCGATACCTGTTCTTGCTCTACCGTGAGCCTGAGGGTCTTGACCTCAAGAAGGACGATGTTGGCGGCGAGGAGTTCGTGCAGAGGCGGTCATGGAAGCCGGCTGAGTTTGCTGAGAAGCATGGGTTGAAGCTTGTTGGAGTTAACTGGATGACTTGCGCTGGAGATGGCTGGACTGAGTAATTTGTAGAACTTGCAGGGTACAATAATAACAACTCTAGACTTTGCTCAAACCACTTAAGCAGATGGCCAAGCTATCTGAACGAGATAGATAACGTCAGAAGCGGTCAATGGTGAAGAAGGAAGCGAAACAGAGCTGTTGTCAGTTGGCGATGGCTTCATGGTTTTGGAAGTTTCCATGCTCAGCACGGTCCTATAGTCTAGTTGGTTAGGACGTCGGATTCTGACCACCATCAGATCCTTCCGTAGGCCCAGGTTCGAATCCTGGTAGGACCTTTTTGACGTCGCTGTTCGCAAGCAAAGCGTTATTTTTGCTAATTTTATTCAACAACATCTAGTTAAATTTCGACCAGCTACTTTGGTTCACATTGTAAGATCGTAATGATTGCTTTTTGTTGCTTCTAACTGCCTTATTCGCGGGCTCTTTCGCAATAACACGAACAAAGTACACCTAGTGAGCGAGATCGAGATAAGGGTCCGAGGTCCCTGAGGCGATCTAAGTTTCGGCGGTCGATTGCTTGAATCGGCGCTAAAAGAGCACCTACCACATCTTCACTCAGCGCGCGTCTCTACTGACAGCGAAAGCTAAAGTGCTAAGACGCGTCTTCGTGTGCCATTTTTCCAACACTGACTGACGATGCCATTCTCTTGATCAGAGACCATGGAGCGTTTCGTAATTAGGCGACAAAGCTCGCTTGCGGCAGCCAAGAGGATCCTAGCCCAAGCAGACGACGATCCTGATTTCGAACCAAAGAAAGCTGCGCCGAAGCCACGAGCGCGCCAGGTCGCTTCCAAACCGCGGGCGTCACCAGCGGCAGCGCGCAAGGACGCGTCTGAGGCGGACTTCACTCCGGAGGACGCCGAGCAGGACGAGGGCCACGAGGTCATTGAGCCAGTACCCAAGCGGCGCAAGGTCGAAAGACCGAAGAAAGCGAGCAAATCTGACACGGCCAAGCTGTACGCGAAGCTGTTTGAGACCTCGGGAGATGTTTGCAAAGAAGCGTGCACGCCTCCCTCGAGACCACACGCAGACTCATATCACCGCCCTCTCCTCCTCCACGGCCAACCAGGCAGGCAGGGACGAGATGCTCTGCTCTCATGGTTCGACTCCATCAGCACGACCCGCGGCATGCCGTGGCGCAAAGCGTGGATCGACCCGGCCTCCGTCGCGGACGCTGCCGAGCTCCGCGCCGCGCTGGAGAAGCGCGCCTATGAGGTCTGGATCAGCGAGATCATGCTGCAGCAGACGCGCGTCGCGGTGGTGATCGACTACTGGAACAGGTGGATGGCGCGGTGGCCGACGATCCAGGACCTCGCGGCCGCGGAGCCGGAGGACGTGCTGAGCGCGTGGCGCGGGCTGGGGTACTACTCGCGCGCGACGCGGATCCACGAGGCGGCGAAGCTGGTCGTTGTGGACGCGGCGTGGGAGGGCCTGATGCCGGCGGACACGGCGGAGTTGGAGGCCAAGGTCCCCGGTGTGGGGAGGTACACGGCCGGCGCGATCTCGGCGATTGTGTTTGGGAGGGCGGCGCCGATGGTTGATGGGAACGTGCTGCGGGTGTTGAGCAGGCAGTTGGGTGTTTTTGGGAACGTGAAGACGGACAAGGCGACTATTGATCTCCTCTGGGCTGCGGCGGATGCACTGGTCAAAGCCGTGGCGAGGGATGCGGTTGGTGATGACGGGAGGGACCAAGAGGAGGCGCCGGCAAGTGATCGGCCTGGGCGATGGGGACAGGCGCTGATGGAGCTTGGGAGCACTGTTTGCACGCCAAAACCGAACTGCGGCGAGTGTCCTATCACGGCAACGTGTCGAGCCTACGCAGAGGGCCTCCTGCTCGCTGCCAGATCGAAGAAGCCCAAAGTGGAAGACATCGAGGACTTGTGCTCGATATGCGAGCCTTTCGAGGAAGACGGCGATGACCCGTGTCTGTCTGGCGATGACTCTGATACTCCCCCGAAGAAGCCGACCAAGGGCGTCAAAGGGGCAAAAGCTGCTGCGCCCGGGCCGAAGCAAGCCACTCTCGCCGCGTTCAAATTCGTCTCCAAGAACGCCGACAAGGACGACGCATCCCCGAAGCAGCGCCCGACTGTTGACGCGAAGGCTCTCGAGACCGTCGCCGAGCATGCCAGGAAGTTCCCGCTCAAGGTCGTCAAGAAGGCGGTCCGCGAAGAAGAGGCCCTCGTCTGCGCGATCCGGCGCGCCGACGGGCAGCTCCTGATCCACCGCCGCCCCGAGAAAGGCCTCCTCGCCGGACTGTGGGAGTTACCCAGCCATACCCTCCCTGCTGCGACCAGCAACACGGCAACGTCGCGGAAGAAGGATGCTCAAGCTTATGCGTCGGGGCTAATTTCCGGCGGTAAAAAGGTGAAGTTACGACATGCGGGAGAGCTGGGAAGCGTGCCGTGGCTGTTTTCGCACCTCAAGTTGACCATGCATGTCCACCTGTTTGAGGCGGACGGGCCCGGAGACTATGTGTCTTCGCATGCGCGGAGTAAATGGGCTTCTGTGCAAGAGGTCGAGGACGAGTCGATGGGTACGGGCATGCGGAAGTGTTGGGCGCTGGTGCGGGAGAGGGTAGAGGAGTAGACGAGCGGGTTGGATGAAGTAGAGGCTGATGTCCTGGATAATACCCGGCTTGTTTGTGTCTACACGTGTAACATTGTAATAATACTCTGACACCGCGGCTGAAGTCGTCAGGCCAACGATCAAATCATTGACGGCTCACATCGATTGCTATACATTCGTGGTGGATTACTACATCCCATTCCATATTGACTTGACATCCCCCAAGACACGAATCGAGCAGCTCATCAAAGTTTGACGTCGATAGAATTCACCGACCCACTGTTCTTTCTCCGCCCCTGGGCTTGATGGCCCCGGCCGCATTTCCCGGATCCTCCGGAAGGGCCCCCCATCTTCTCACGATGGGGCCGGCTTGGTGTTGACGGTGGATACGCTTGCATCGTGCCCTCGACCCGCCCACAACTTCCACCAAATTCTTGACCATCTTGCCCTCACGATGTTTGCAACCACAAATCAGCCTGCCCGGCTAGCTCAATCGGTAGAGCGTGAGACTCTTAATCTCAAGGTTGTGGGTTCGACCCGTAAGCGCCATCGTCGTCCCAAACCACCTAGCAACATGATCACTAACACATCCCAGCCACGTCGGGCTCAATTCCCGTCAGCGATTGACTTCAAATCACATCTTTTTTGCTCTCCCTCCGAATTTATATAGTGTTAAACATTTTGTTAGCCAGCGAGCATAAACCCCGTTCTATAGTTCCTCGTAGGCGTGGCCGATACAACAGCTACAATACAATGATGAACGCGTCTCATGAACTTGTCACCCTTCCTTCCCCAAAACCAAGACTTGGCCAAGACGTTCTCGCCGTATTCCCATGGCCCCCAAACACCCCCTCCCTCAATTTGGGGAATCCCCCTTGACCACCTGTTCACTTCATGATTTCCCCAAAAACCAAGCATCTTGGCGGGCCTTGGCATCGCGGCCTGCCAGCCTCCGTCTCCTGCACCACGGGATCCATCCCGCTTTTAGACGGCCGCGGAACCGATCGACCGTGCATTGCGGCTAAATGCGATGCTTATCTTTATCTTGATGTAGGGTGACGGCGGTAACCACACCGGTAGAAGGGCCGGCTCGGCTTGCGTCAGGGGCCGGAGGATAGAGTTGACTAGGTCGTGTCTGATCTGCGCGGTGTGTTTGGGACGCCTCCTTTGAGGGGGTTGATGCCGCCAGAGCGCTGCAAGACACGGTGTTCAACTTGAGGAGTTTCTTGTGGTACTGATGCCATCGCGTGATCGACGGCTAGGGACGGTCGACGGTTCTTTCATAAGAGAATGCCCAGGGTATTCCTTTGAAGTCTCAAAGTAGAAAAATGTTTTTGTTCTCCAGAGTTCCTCTCTCGTCTTTGCCGCAATGACGTTGTTTGTTTCGTTCCTCTTGGTTCTAGGAACCTGTCTGTCATGTGTCTTGGCTCAATCGCCAAATCATTCTACCAACACAACTCGTCAGTGTGATTGGAACCCCGCGGGACCACTGCATCTTTCGCTCCACCAGAAGACATGCTTCCTGCCGTATCATCCAGAAAAGAACCTCGAAAGCTCGGGGCCGTCGCCGTGGACACATAGACCGGTGTGCACCAGCCCAAAGACCAACTCCAGATATTGCGCCTTCGTCAAGGATGACTTCCACGGCGACTCCGCAGTGCTCATCCTCACATCCCCAGAGACAGCAGCTGGAGATCTTGGTCTGATTGAGGACTCTGACCCTCGGTGGCTCAGCCCGAGTTCTTGTTCCCCGCCGCCGCAGATCCCGCCCTACGAGGTCCGGAATATACCCGGGAAAGAGCTGGGGGTCGTGGCCAACTCGACGATTCGCGCCGGAGAGGTCATCATGCGCGACTATCCGACCATACTGCAGACCGTGTCGACAGAAGTGTGGGAGCAGATCGACCCGAGAGAGGCGCTGTGGGTTCTCGAGGAGGGCTTTGTGCGGCTGCCGAGGGAGGTTCAGATCAGAGTCTTTGAGCTCGCGAGGAGTACGGGCGGGCATGTGCTCGAGGACGTTCTTCACACGAACACGTTCGCGGCCTCGTTCAACAATGTCAGCCACTACGGGCTATTCACGAACATTGCGGTATGGGGAACCTTGTGTTGCTGAATAAAGGAAGAAAGACTGACTGGGGAACAACAGAGAATCAACCACGACTGCAAGCCAAAGTTGGTGGTCCCGCAGCACTAGGAGATTGTATGCTTACATGGTACAGCGCGGTGACTCGGTACTCTCCACGAACGCTCGCCTTGGAGGTAGTAGCGTACCGGGATATTCAGCCAGGCGAAGAGCTGAGTATCAGTTGTGAGACGCCATCCTCTGTATACATCACCGGCACCCACCAAGCTAACACCAATACCCAGACTCACCGCTCAACATGCTTTACGCAGACCGTCAGCGGACCCTGCAGGAGTGGGGATTCAACTGCACATGTTCGCTCTGCAGCTCCGCCTCCGCCGTGGCCGTCTCCGACGCCCGCCGCGGACGGATGCAGGAGATCGTGTCGGCGCTCAACAACAAAGTCTTCCGCTCGTCGCCGGCGCGCATGGCGGAGCTCGCGGAGGAGCTGGACTGCATTCTGGAGGAAGAGGGGCTGTCGGCGCAGAAGGGCGACTTTTACGACATTCTCGCCCGGGCTTATGTAGACATGGGCGAGGTCGAAACGGGCAGGAGGTATGCGCGGTTGGCGGTGGAGAAGCTGGTGCACTTTGCGGGGTACGACGACGAGAGGACGGAGAGGGCGAGGGGGCTTTTGGGGGAGTTGGGGAAAGTTGGGGGAGCGTAGGAGCTGCTTACACGGGGTATGGGGGAAACGGTGCGGTGTGTGACTGATCATGAACAAGGGCATGTTCGGGGTAATACATGACGGAGGACTGTCACTGCCCTTCTTGATGGTCTGCTGCGAGTGGTATTGGCCCGGAGTAAAGGAACCCCGGGGAGGGAGGACGGGGGGTGAGGTTTCCTGATTCGGGGTGCCTCGCCTAACACCGACGGGATATATCTTTTTCAGGCAGTTCCAACATGGCATGGCGTTGGGGGAAGGGAGTAAACCGTTTTTTTTTTCTTGGGGGCGCTTAGTATTCTCCGACTCGCGCACACCTGCTCACGGCTATGCGGCACCGCTCCATGACCCAAGATGCTGGAACCACGATTAGGTTCCGCGGGAAGGGTGCGTGACGCCCGTTGATCCTCCCGCAACATGCTTTTCCCCTGGGTTGTCAAAAATAAGAATAACGTGTCTCTGCTATGCGTTTCCTGAGGGTTGGGGGAGTTGAGGCTCTGGCTGGAGCCGCGTCCATGTGGCGCCAAGAGGCTTGGAAGGGCTTGGACGACCGCTGCCAAGGCTGCCTTGGCATGCTTCTCTGAACGTCGTGCGGATCACCAGAAGATTGAAAGAAGAATGAGGGTGATGCAAAGAGACATTTGTGGTAAACACAGGAGCATTCTGTTTGAGAAACAATCAAAGACAAATGATTCCAGGACAAAGACATTAAACCATTTGACGGTGACACAATGCTGCTTTTTGCAAACGAGAACCTTGTTCTGCGTTCGATGCACGTCCCGTCAACACCACAGAAAGACATCACCACCGAAACAACGTCTTTATCACGATGGCCAAATCAACATGCGCTGCAGTATTTAAATCGGCCCACGTCCGACGGCAAATCCCCCTGCTCTCACCAAACCAGAACGCAACAACACGTCGCATCACATATCTCGGCTAACAATACGACGGCCTAAACGAACCCGCGCTATTACTCACACTACCACCACAGCACAGACTTCTTTCCCCGGGAACCCCCCCAGAGATCTTCGCTGCCATGTGCATCCAGTACATCATCTCCGCAATCTGCACCGCCGCCGCCTGCGGCGTGGCCCAGAAGGGCTGCCGGCGCGAGCACGTGGTCGTGTCGCGGCGCGAGGTGTGCGGCGCCGCGGCGCCGGCACGGTGCATGTGCTTCTTCGGCTCGTGCGGGCGCATCGTCACGCACTTTGACGACAGCGACCTGGCGCACATCGCCGAGGCGCCGTGCGAGGCGTGCGACGAGCTGTTCGTCGCGGAGCCGGAGGAGGTGCTGCTGCTCAAGATCTTCGACGCCGAGTTCGCGGAGATCTGGGCCGAGTTCTTTGGGCCGAAGCACGCGGAGCGGTGCACCGAGGGCAAGTGGCTGGGCAAGTATGATGCTGAGCAGTTGTTGTTTTACCTGGAGGACGAGGAAGGGTCCTCTGTGGGCCGGGATGACGGCGACATTGTTATGGAGTTCTGGGAGGATGCGCCTGGCGCTGATGAGGATGGTGAGTTTCATGCCATTGCGGGTGAGCCTGATGCGATTGAGTTTGAGGGATATGGACTGGATGGATTGTTTGAGTCTGCAGAGTGTCGCGCGGAGGACATTCCCCTCCCGTCGGACGATGAGGCTGTGAAGTTGTCCTGCGATGGAGCGCAGCACGAGATCAGCCGCCACATTGAGATTCACGATGACCAGGCTCGGAAAGGCGAAAACTAGCAGAGACCTGGGCAGGGGGCAACTAGGTGAGTGTACGCATACCGGGAGGAAACTCGTAAATTGATCGTGTCGGGCAAATTTGACTACGTAGACAGGACACGCAAAAATTGATGACCACGTAATACACACAAAACAGGATTCTCAAAGGGGGAGGGGGGTTACACGACCCGAAGATCATCACTCAGGTTCGCGCTCTGGGTGAAAGCTCCGACGCCGGCGGGTTGTTAGAAAACGTTGACAGCATGCGATGAGCGATCTTTTGCAATTTTCAAGTAAACCCCGTGACCAACTGACTGGTAAGAGTCTTGGAAATCGTATGAGGTCCCAAATTGCATGCACTCAGAGACCTCCGCACGTTGGTCGGGCTCGGTGGTAATTTACACGCCTGGGCCCGGGGTGGCTGGGTTTGCCTGGTCTGGGAAGCATGGAGCAGCGGCAATCCGTGCTCCTTTTGCGTCTTTCGCCATGTGACGAGTGGGGGGGGTTTATTTCTTTGGCAGAAATTTCGCGTCAATTCCAAGGTGTCTTCGCGTGCGTGCGGTGTGTGTGAAGTGAGAATGTGGGTGGGAAAACACCGAGCTCGCGCTGCGAGTTGAGCGCTTAGATATCCCCAGTCCAGTTTTTTTACCCCGTAAAGTCCCCATTGAAGGAAGCTTCTCCGTGGGGACTTTGGGGTTGGGGAGCAGGCGAGCAGGAAAAGGGGACCTGGGGAGTTACTTCGGGGGAGGGAAAGGGTGCAATGAGACGGATGGCGGGATATCCTGGCCATCTGGATGGACGGATGGATCTCTGCGTGCGTACGAATCACCGGGCGTGCCACTGCGCAATCATCGATGTCCTGGTTGGCCGAGACGGCATGTAAGCTTAAACTACGGGGATTCATTCGCGCGAGATCCATCTTGCCTGGGAGGATTGAGGGGAAAGCTAGGCAAGCAGACTGGAGTTCGTGGAGCAGCAGAGAGATGGGGAGGCGAATTGTCGGTCGAGGCCCGATGGGCCTGGCCTGGTCATCTGCATTTCTCATGTAACAATAACCGGCGCAGGCATACAAGTGTACAAGGGCTACTGCCAGTATGACTCGATTCTGAAGGCTCCGCGGGCGTAAAAACCGCAGCCGTCGGTGGTTGACGAGCAAGTCGCCCTCATGCCCTCACGGAAGATGGCCGAGCGGCAGTTGCACGCGCGGACAAACCCCGTCGACTTAGTCCCAAAGCAGCCCGAGCAGGGCCCCACCCGGCCGGCGGCGAGCTGCGGTGCCTCTGCCGCCTGCGAACTTGCCGAGGCCGGCCTTGGGATTGGCTGCTTTGGGGAAGTCTGGGAGCAAATCTGGCTGACTTTCCTAGGGGCCTGATCGGCACCATCCTGCCGACCATTTTTGCCATCTAAAAAGTGACCTTTAGGTGTGGATTTGGGTGGGAAGTACATGTGGGGCTATAAGTGAATAAACGGCAGGATAAAAAGCGCAGGACCAGGAAAGGTCCGTCGAAAAAAGAGCGTAAAAACGCAGTTTCTGGTCAAAAATAAGCTATAATTTAGCGTAGTACTTCGTGGACAGGGGTCGAATTCGTGCATAACTCGACTCCCGACTTATGTATGGAAAAACTACCTAAAAAAGGGTAAGCGGTCCCGTTTTTGTTTTTCCGGTGTCCATAAAGTACGTATTTCTGCTTTTTTAGATGGTAGAAATGGATGGCAGGATGGTGCCGATCAGGCCCTAGGCTGGACGTCTGGAGGCACTCGCAGCGGTTCCACGTAAAAAGTTGGGGACATGGATCATGGGACGACATGGGGCTTTTGCGAGGGCTTCGGCCTGGCGTTGCATCTCTCTCTCTGTCTTTCCCACTCTTTTTTTCCTCCCATGTTTGGTCAGCAGCAAAAACTGGAAACGCACCCTCTCGACGAGTCAGAGCGCAGCTATTATTCCTGTGAAATCTTTGGTTTTGCGGGGGAGAACATGACGGATGGTCGTCTCCAAACTTCCCAAGCGCGGAGAATGCGGAGCGGTGCACCGCTCTCCCACCTAAGAGCAGGGGGTGGCTACTAAGTGCCTTATGGTGGTTTTGGCCCCGACTTGGCTTGCGTACTTGGCAAGCAAGCAAGCACCGCTCCCAAGGAACATCACGTCACTTGGCACTGGGCGGGATCGTCCTTTGTCGAACTCTTGGTCCAATCCAGCGCCGCGGAACACCATCCTGCCGGTGCAGACAAGCCTTGAGGCGGTTTTTTTTTTTTTCTCTCTTCTCGCGTGCATCACACCCTCTCTGGGCAGATTTACCCCAACCTCACCTCCCCAGCGACCGCTGTCCCCCCCTTCCCCCAGCCTGGACGTAAGCGGCCTTGCTTCTTCGGGCGATTCATTTCTTGTTGAGCTGGGAGACACTACTGCATCCTCTGCCCGTGGAATTGTCTCTTGGTGTGTTGCATTACGGGAACTTGCGGGAGCTTCTTGATCCCAAACCGCTGGCTTGAGAACACTAACTGTGAGAAATACGAGTCTATCGGCCTTGATGCGCGGGGTGATGCCCGTCCTCTAACCTCGCGTGGCCTCATGGGCCATCCCAGAGGCGCGAACGGTCATCTGAAGATGAGCGGAAGTCATCCCAGTTCTCCGCGGCAGCTGGTCGATTCTGAGAATTTAGACTTTGTATCAGAGCTTTTTCCGTTAATTCAAGGCCCCCCTTTTCCGTCGAATTTCTCGGGGCCAACTTTTGGGATACCAAGTTATTCCTGACACCCAGTATCAAACAGATCTGGAGTCCGTTTTCCAGATCTAGTAAACCGAGGAGCCCCCAAAACCGTTGTCTCTGCATGGTGCATCACTGTGGATAATACAGCTGCGAGATACGGCAAAACTGCGCCGAGAAAAACAACGAGAGCGAGAGAGAGACAGAGAGACAGCTTACACAACGGGCGCGTCCGACAATACGGACAGCGGAGAACATCCCGGCCAGGCTGGCTGGCAATGGTTCAACCAACCCCCGACTCGAGTAGTCCGTCCTACGTACTCCTCCTCATCCTCCTCCTCTTCCTTGTCTTTTCCCCAACTACCCCAAACCAAAGCCGCCGGCGCGCGGTTGCTACAGCCGGATATGGGCAAGCTGCCGCCCACTTTACGCACCAAAGGCATCGTCTCTCCTCTCTCCCCACGCATCTCCATGTTCATCCCCATACCCTTCCCCATTCAACTCAGCAAGACATCCTTGTCTAGTTTCGTAACCAGGACACCATTCCACTCGTTCCTCCCCTCGCAATTTTTCACGATGGTGGAACGGAAGTTGAGCGATTGGTCGGTCGGCGGACCATCCCCCCGATGTCCCCCTACGACCCTTTTCCCACGGGGTCGCATTGACCGCTGGCTGTCATCTCGCAGAGGGCGGGGGTGGAGGGATTCTAGTCGTGTGCGCGTGGTGTGTAGTTTGCATTTGTGATCTGGGTTACTCATGTAAGCTGGTGTTCCCTCCGATCACTTCCCGTTTTCCCTCCCCAGATCTTCTTGGGGTATTAATATCAACCCCCTCTCACCCATCCGACGGTTTCTGGTTCTTCAACCGTCGTGTTCATACCTCAACCTCACGCCCCCTTCTTGTCTCTTTGCTTAGCCCGCCGACGAATCTTACCGAGCGAGCACCGAAAAGAAACAGCTTCCAAAATGGCTGGAGGTGGTGTCAAGAAACCCATCAACGTCTTCAGGCTCGGTGAGCTGGGCGAGCCCAAGGGCGTCTTCAACTGGCGACTATGGTTCGCCGTCGTCTCCTTCGGCCTCATGGGCGCCGCCCGTGGTGTCGATGAGGGTCTCATCTCTGGCGCCTTCGGCTCCAAGGATTTCCAGAAGTTCATCCACTACGACCAGTACAGCGATGTTGAGAAGACCAACATCAAGGCCAACGTCTCTGCCATGGTCCAGCTCGGTTCCGTCGCTGGTGCTCTCTTGTAAGTCGGCGCCCTCTCCCGCCGGGTGGCGTTTGCGCTTGACTCCTTTCTCCGACTAACACGACCGGTTCAGTGCTTTCGTCATCTGTGATAAGATCGGCCGTATCTGGGCTACCCGTCAGCTCTGCGTCATTTGGATCATCGGTATTGCCATCTTCATGGCCAACAACGGACACCTCGGCGCCGTCTACGCCGGCCGCTTCATCGCCGGTCTCGGTGTCGGCCAGACGCCCGTTGTCGGCCCCGTCTACCTCGCTGAGATCGCCCCGGCCTCCGTCCGCGGCCTGTGCACTTGCGTCTTCACCGGTTTCGTGTACCTGGGCATCGTCCTCGCGTACTTCACAAACTACGGCTGCCAGATTCACCTCGGCGACACCACCCACAACCGCTGGCTCGTGCCTACCTCGCTGCACATCATGTTCGCCGGCATCATCTTCATCCTCACCTTCTTCCAGTTCGAGTCCCCTCGTTTCCTGGTCAAGCAGGGCAAGATCGAGGAGGCCACCACGACCATGGCTCACCTGCGTCACCTCCCCACTGACCACGAGTACGTCACCCGCGAGATCTACAACATCCAGGCCGCCCACCACGAGGAGCTCGAGGCCAGCAAGGGCGCCACCTGGTTCGGCAAGGTCAAGGAGCTCTTCCTCGTCCCCAGCAACCTGTACCGTCTCTACCTCAGCACCATGGTCCAGTTCCTCTCCCAGTGGTCCGGCGCCGGCTCCATCACTCTGTACGCCCCCGACCTGTTCAAGATCCTCGGTATCACCGGCCAGAACGAGTCCCTCCTGGTCACCGCCGTCTTCGGTGTCGTGAAGCTCACCGCCGCCATCCTCTGCGCGCTGTTCCTCGTCGACGTCATCGGCCGCAAGCGCGCCCTGCTTACGGGCATCACCCTGCAGGCCATCGCCATGATCTACGTCGCCGGCTTCCTCACCCACGTGCCGCTCCTCGGCGTCGATGAGAGCTTCGTCCTGCCCGAGAACCTCCTCGGCGTCTCCCGCGGCGCCATCGCCATGATCTACATCTCCGGCTTCGGCTGGGCCCTCGGCTGGAACTCCATGCAGTACCTCCTGACCGCCGAGCTGTTCCCCCTCCGCGTCCGCGCCCTCGCCACCTCCTGGGCCATGACGCTGCACTTCGCCAACCAGTACGGCAACTCCCGCGCCGTGCCCAACATGCTGCTCTCCACCGACCACGGCGGCATCTCGCCCATGGGCACCTTCTGGTCCTTCGCAGCCATCACCATCATTGGCGGCGTCTGGGTGTGGTTCTTCGTCCCGGAGACCGCCGGCCGCTCGCTCGAGAGCATGGACCGCCTGTTCGAGCTGCCGTGGTACAGGATCGGTCTTCACGGCAACGCGGACGCCGAGGAGCGCGACATTGTCCACAACGAGAAGCAGGAGGCCGCCGAGGGCGTGCAGGGTGCTGCGACGCACGCTGAGAAGAGGGAGGTTTAGAGACTGTATAATGTGTACACGATAGATGCTTGAAAGCGTCTCATGGTTGAAACAAAACAAAAGGGCCCATATAATGAATGCAATATGCACCCAAAGAAGTAATGATTCAAAAGAAACAATTTTTTTAAAAAAAAATGATGCCTTTTCGTCCGAAATCTGATGTCTCGTTTGGCGTGAACTGAACCTCGCTTGATCTTGCTCAAACAGCAAAGTAAAAGCTGTGATCGTCCTGCATAGTGTGCGCATGAAACCCTGCAGGGAACAGAATCCCTACATTATGTATGTGACGCAACTCGACGTATTGGATGAAGATCAGAGACATTTTTACACGGACAAAGACCGCAGAGAAGCAAGACGGAGAAGACCCCGTCTGCGGTCAAGGTGTGAACAGGGGGGACGGAGATGGCCCGCACCCCTTGCGCCTGTGGGGAAGCGGAGAATCGCCGCGAGTGACTACGGTTAGGACGGGGAACGCCCGCATGTGAAAGGTGACAGGGTTCGGCCGAGGACGGGCCATCGGCAAAGACTTATATCAACACCTTCGGAACATCAAGGAAGGATGGTGCAGGATCCTAGGATCTGTTGGGGACGGAAATGCAACCTGTCGACGCGGCCGTGGCATTGCGGAACGAACTGGACGTCCTCGGCCATTGATATACGCACCGAATACGGGGCGGTCGTGTTGTTCGTCAATGACTAGTCGACTGGCATGATTCTGCCGCCAATGGCACCGAGAGACCGGATCCGGCCACGCTCCCAACGACACGACTTCAGTGCGACTTCGTGGAATGAACCATCGGCATATCTACGGCTCATGAAAGCGATCCCCCCTGTGTTTGGAAGGCGACCGTCTGTGGTGAGCGATCAAAACAGAGGTGCCACCGCCCCTGGACCAGGAACGAGTGTCAAGCTATTGGTGTGAGGCTTCAGGTCGAGGGGGCGACAGAATGGATCTCGGTCCCGAGTCACAAGGGGAAAGAGTTATCGAATTCAATGGTTCAAACTGACGATTCCTGTGGCTCAGCCCGGCTTCAATGGGATTAGGATCCCGAGCAGCTCGCTTCTGTCCTTGTCCCGAGCAACGCGAAAATACCAACCATCAGAGCCCATCCAGATTCCAGACCCCGTCTCGATGAAGCTTAGAACACCCAGGTACCTCTTCCCCGGGTGCGCCACGAACGCCATCGGCACCCAATCGCGTCCCCCAAGTCCAAGACCACAGGACGCCCAATGCTCCACGACGACAGCCGATGTCTCAGCCACAGCTCCGCCAGTGGCCCCATCTTCTTCAACGAAAGCAATGAATCTCTTTGACAGGAACGAACGTTGGCTTGAAGCGGACAGCGGACAGTAGCAATGGCGGCGCTTCGCTTCCCCAGAGCCCGCGCGCTGCCAACGGCCGTGCTGCCTTTGAAGGCGCTTTTGCGTGCAAGCGTGGCCGATCTCCTGGGACTGGGCCATCGCGCCGCCCCCTGACACGCATCGGCAGATTCAGTGGCCAAGAGCATCATAGAAGTCCAAGCCCGTTGGCCGTTTTCGTCGGGAGGGGGACGCACCGCTCTTAATACGGATTGCGCCCATCATGCACACGTACTTTGTGAATGGTGACTGATCTCGTGTAACATTGTTTCTTCCATTGTCTTTTCGTGTGTCATCCCACCGGCATCAACCGTCCACCATGAGGGCCTCTCTGGTCTCGATGCTCCTTGTGGGAGCCGTGAGGCTGGTGTCTGGATCTGCGTTCACCGACGCCTTGGGCGCGGCCCCGGAATGTGCTGTTCGTGAACCTGTCCGCTCTGCATCTGTGGATTCCTCGCTGATGCTTTACACTAGGTTACCTGCGCTCTCAAGGCCCTGCCTCAGTCACCCTGCACCATCGATAACACAACATGTCTGTGTACGAATCCTGTGTTCAATGGATTCGTGGGAGACTGCGTAAAGACGGCATGCACTGTCCAGGAGGCGCTCAGTATGTGTTGATGGATGGTAGTGCTGGCATCGATTGCTGACCTGCTGGATAGCCGTCACAAATCTGACATGGACGGCATGCGGATTCCCACTGACTGACACGACAAGCACGGCACGCTACACGTTGATTTTCTTGCTCATCCTACCGGTCTCGTTCTTCGCCGTCCGAATGATCGCAAGAGGCCTGCATCTGACGACATGGGGAGTCGAGGACACGACGATTGTGCTGGCTTTTGTATGTCCGCTGTTCTGCTTTGATAAATGAAACAATACTGACTTGAGAGCAGATATTCTTCTTACCTTTTGTGCCGATAACATTCGTCAGTAAGTGTTGGCAAGACCTCTCAACTCGAGGAAATGGCCGGCTAACATCCCTATCAGTGTTGAACTATGGCCTTGGCCAAGACATTTTCAAGCTGCACCCCTATCAAATCACAATGTTTCTAAAGGTGAGCCTTCAATCAGAAGACTTGCACAAGAGCTCGGCACTAACCAACCACAGCTACTCTTCGTCCTCCAGCTGTTCTACATCCTCGATCTTGCGGTAATCAAGGCCTCGATCATCTGCCTATACCTCCGAGTCTTCAGCATCAGATCGTTCAGGACGGTGTTATGGTGCACACAGGGCTTTAACTTCCTCCTCGGGTTTTCCTACGTCCTTCTGAGCCTAGTTCAATGCCAGCCACTTAACCACTATTGGAACGGATGGGACGGTCGGCATCCTGGCAAGTGTGCCGATCTCAATCTGATCGGACTTACCCATGTCGGTTTGAACATTGGGCTGGACGTTTGGATGCTCATTCTGCCAGCATCTCAAGTCTACAAGCTGAACCTTCCTCTGAAGAAAAAGTTGGGAGTCATGGCAATGTTTGGCGTTGGTGTCTTGTAAGTCCTCTCTGTCTCTATCCGAAGCCCATCCCTTTCTGATCCGTCAACAGCCTCACAATTGTGAGCATCATCCGGATCAAAAGCTTACTGGTCTTTGCCACATCTTTCAACATCACTGGTAAGTCTATTGTTCATCGACACTCATGGAATCGTCACTCATCAGTATCGCAGCTGAAACTCTCTGGGGCATCATTTGGTCCTATGTCGAGCTTTGCGTCGGAATTTCCGTTGCCTGCATGCCAGCCGCCAGGCAGCTTGCTGTCAAGTTCTTCCCGAAGCTCATCGACCTGACCCGCCAGAGTCTGACGAGGTCTACGAGGTCTGCCAGATCGACCCAAAACACCAACACCGAACTGCGACCCGTATCCAACAGCCGACGATCTATGAAGTCCGACAATACGGGCGTTTCTATTCTCCAACCGGATACCCGGTCTTTAACAGACACAACTACACCCAAAAGCGCTACTTTTACGATAGATGGCTCACGGCAGCAGAAATGAAGTCGAAGCAACTCCTTTCTTCTCAATCCGAGTACTGTACAAGTTTATCTTCAGTGGAACATTCAACAAGAGGTCGGCGCAACATGGATTTTCAAGAGCACACACACTATACCCGAGATTTCAATAGGTTGTTAGACTTAGCACTTTTTCAAGCAAGCGAGAGAAATACATGAACATTAGCAAGGATAGAAAAAGTCATTCATGTCACAGGTATTTGGTGGAGTCTCAAAGATTCGGAGTTTCTGCCGAATGTGACAACGTATTAACGAAGATTGGATGCAAATAACTATCATGTCGCTCTGATATCATCAGAAATGTTCGTGCTTATTGCGAAACGAGTGTCTCTTTCTTGTGGAGATGGCTCACTTATCAAGAATGTTTCGTTTGAGAGTTGCCAGACCTGGGTGTTTCAATGAATCTGTGCTGTTAACCGATGTAGCATCTCTCGATGCAGGACAAGCACATGTCAAGAAAGGCAGAAGTGCCCTTGTTTTGTATTGCATGAAACTGCGTTTGTCGTGAGAGTTCAGACGAGTCGGACCGTCTTGGTAGGCTCGCCTTTCTCTCCCTCAGCGACCAGGGCGATTGAGGCTCAAACATGGCTTGTTTGTGGCGATTCGAATGTTTGGGACGTTGATGGAAGATCCACAACGAGTTTGATGGCATCCAAGGCTACTCGAGAGTCGAGAAGGTACATCTAGAGTTTCGTGAGTGGAACTAGACCCTGAGTCGGTCATAGTTTTGCCAAGACTTCTGTGATCTTATCTCGTACATCTCAATCCAATCTCAAGGCCTCAACGTGCAGCGCATTTCGTTTCGCCCATCACTTGAGTTGTGGCTGAGCATCTTGGTAGTAGGGCACGAGGCTCTCAGCTTCATACTGCCAAGACCGCTCAGCGGCTGTTTAGTTTAACAGCTTCAGCGCATCCCAACCTACGGGAAACTGACTTGTGTCGCGCTTTTCCGTCAAAAGTATCTGATTCATGGAGAGCGACGGAGATGACGGATAAGGGCACGGAAGGTTGCTTCTCGCCCGACTTTGGCCGAAGTTAACTCATCCAAACTTTCAGTCTCGAAACATTGTCCTGGCGCGATTGAACAGAGTTGCGGGCGGCATTTGACCTGCATTCCGAGGGATATCGGACGATGGCGGTGAACATCGGCAATTGTTGCACGACCCGCTCGCGATATCGTCTTCTCATTGCATGCTACTCTGTCACCACCCCAGACTCGGTTCGCGTTCGTTGACCCGCTTGAAACGGCGATCGGCGGCGGAGCCGAAGGCGGAGCCGAAGGCGGAGCCGAACGTGCGAATGGCGACATTTCGGTAAGGACTCCGAAGGGCTTTGAAGGCAGCCAGGGGTACCGGATCGGCATGTGGGTTGCGAAAATAATAGAAGATACAGCATGCACGTACATTTATCGATTTTATTTCGACTGCACTGTTGATTGCCTGTCACAGGACTCCATGCAATCAATCCTTGCAGGCTGAGGAACACCAAAAGCAGAGAAATCTAGTGAAGGGTCAAGAACCCTCAAGAAGCAAAAGTGTTGGGCCCTAACCAGGGATCGAACCTGGGACCTCTCCCAGACTGAATTGTCAATGAACAACCCTAAGGGAGAATCATACCGCTAGACCATCAGGGCGACTAGAAGGAGTGGAGAAACATGCTCCGATGGGAGGGGCTGAGGGCAAGCGAATTTCGTAGTGTGCGTCGTGACGACCTGAGATGGTGGGGGCCTCGGAGTGGGACAAACTCTCGATCCGTTGAACTGCAGGGGCTGCTTCACGTGTTGAAAGGACAGCCATAGTAAGCTTGAACGAGTGATCGTTGAGTTCCGGCGTCTTTATGTTTTGGCTGAACAAGAGCAGCGGCCTATTATGTGTGGACATTGTCTGCTGAACTACAGCCCTATGTACCTCGTCATGCTCGTGTCTCTTGAAGGTTGTAGGGGAGTGCTGGATTCTGCGTTCCCGAGTCCTGGAGAGAGCGGACGAACTCAGATCGACAGGAGCGCCAGGAAGTTACTGAACAAATACTTGTGCAGTATCTACTATAAAGTATGAGATTTTAACGACTGATAACTTGTGCTTTGCTTGCTGTGTTGAATATCTTTTCCCGCGGGTCAATTGAACAGGGTAATAGTCGAACTAGTGAATTATATTTTAGAAATGACTGATAAAGAAGAGAAACGTTCCAGCTTCTTGAAGGCATTTTAAACACAACAGAGACTCCATGATCTTCTATGAGAACGTCCGAGGCTGTGGACACGTCGAAAAATATATTACATATCTTGAGTTCTCATGAACCAGCACAGGCATATCGCGGGTTTGCCGTTCAGTTGTCTTCGCTAAGATCCTAAAACTCAGCCTCCGAGGCTGTTGAACCATTTCATTCAAGATCTCTTCTTGCGATCAGAACACCATGTGAATCGCATTCAGAGACAGCTAATTATCTCTGATGAAGTCGGGTGTAATATGCCAACACAATATTCGCAAAGTCAATAGTAACATAAAATCGGTCACGGAACTCCCCTGACGACCTGAAATTTTGAGTTTCGATAGAACTTGCGTATTCCTGAAGCACATTTGACAGTTGATTCAACCCTCTGAGTCGCCGGACTCGAACAAAGTGAAACAGTAACTTCTGGTAAAGATGTTTTTTACATTCAGAGGGTGGAATGGACGTGTGACGGAACAGAGAGCTCAAGGAGAGACTATGACAATTTACAAGGGATGAATCACGTTGAAGATGCCAGCTGGGATGTATCAATTGGTATGTTTGCAAAGTCCTCGTCATCGGAAGCAGGTTAGCGGTGCTAAATTATCGCTATTGATCAAAGTCAGAGCAACAACATTATGGCTGCTAAGGCTTTGGCTCTCCTCATCGTCGTTATCTTATCTTGATGCTACTTGAAAATTTCCAATCGCACCTGTCGTCTCTACAATCACCATCTTATCTACGTATGTATTGACTTTCAAGTTGGTGTAGCTTAATAGAGTTTGAACTGTGTTCATGATATCCATGGCTAAATGAACTCCCGCTGACGCACGTTCCTTTCAAGCAAAACATGTCGATATTGCGCAGGGACCAGGTGCGAAGAAACCGGGACATTTGAATTCACCGGCACGTGGAATTTGTTCTCTTATTGCGACCGAGCTTCATTATAAGTCAAACTCAATCCTACACAGACGTCGCATTTCGCGACAAGCAATCAACTCGAAATCCTACGCGTCGAAAACATGTTTTGAACGAGACTTGGCCCGTGGCTGAGAGAGAGCGGGTGATGCCCGACCGTGGGGCCACGAACTGTGCATCAACACACCGCACACATTTGTCGATGGTACATGCCGCGTCCCCTGGACGTATGGCACTGCTTATTATTGCAATACAGTGCGAGAAGGCATGGTTGAAGGTGTCGGCTCATTCAGGTTAAGGCACGCTTCTTCCAAGAACTCTTGGTATGGAAATTCCAACCACTGCGCTTTGGCTTCATTACTAACCGGCCAGGCACTGATAACGGTTTACAGGCTACAGCGCTTCTGAATGTGAATGGGAGTTGACTTCTTCCTTCGCAAATCAATGCTCGTTAAAATTGGCGGAGAGTCTTTGGCACCAGTTTTTCATCCTCCTGGGCCGCAAAATCAAGCCGGTAGGCGGTGTCATGCTGCCAATCTCAGGGCTTCCAAGCATGGATGGTGGCGTAGCACAATTTGATCAGCGTCATAATCAAGAGGTGCAGCGGAAAATAGTCACCAATAACTTCGAATACAAGCATGATGGAAGGAACTGAGCCAAGGCATAGCACGATATCGGATGCGCCGGATCCAGAACGTCAACAATGTCTTAGTCTCCGCAGCTATTTCACACATGCGTTTCGTCTCCAGCATACAGACTCTTGAGCTCTTGACGAAGCGGCTTTTAGGCAGCGCAAAAGGGGCGTCCGGTAAGAAAGTTGGCATCAACTGGATTCAAAACCACGAAGGAGCGGTCAGCTTTGCTGGGCCAAGACTGACAAGATTGACTCAACTGGACAGCGGTGTGAAGGCTCCAGGAGATGATGGCCAACGCTGGGTCTGGCCAGAACTCGGTCGGGTCATTAGCGTGGGCATTGATGAGTTCATTAGTGTGGACACAGAAGTGCGAAGGACGGAGTGTATCTCGGTCAAGGAGAGCTCCCATCCTCTACATTGCTTGTCCTCGGCCCCCGACAATCTCCTTAGATATCCCGAATATTCTAGCTGCATCGGTAGGTTGTCCCGTCTCCCCGGCGGTCTAGACATACTTCGTCCGAACCATCAAGCAAGGCTTCATGTTGGGGGCTGGGTCCATCTATGCTCCTGAGTCGGTGAGATCCGCAACGACAGCGTATCCTAAGATACCAGCCAGTAAAGAGAGTAAGTCTATCGTCTACTGAACCTGTAAAGAAGCAACATACAAATTGAATAATGGAGAATGCTATCCCCCTGACGGCTGTACATGCACTTGGTACTTGGTCATGCGCCCGTAGTGGCTGCATAGGGAGAGCTGCTGTGTTTGAGGGGCGAGGCGCCCGCTTTGAGCACCCACTTTTGATGCCAGGCTGTGCCGCGGTGGATGTGTTTGCTTCCTGTAGGCGCGGAGTTGTTGGCTCGTGGAGAAGGCCTCATTCGTGCTTGGCGGTGGTTTTATCGAAATCATCGGATGATAGACCACAACTTTGGTAACATGCTCAGCGGCTAATTGATAAGGAAGCTTTGTGCTGGAGCTACACGAGGCTGGGGCAGCTGTTCCCGCCACGCTGAATGTCGGCGGCCGTCTCTTGCTATGCGGTGAGGATTTCTCACGGTAATGGTAATCAAAAAAATCAAAAGGGCTATTTCCGAATGCCTTGGCAAGGATGTCAGTACGTCCAGCAAGGATTGATGACCCAGCTGTGGTCCTGCTGCGCTGGCATTTGGCGGAATCGAGCTCCGACGTGCCTTGCGTCTCCATTGCGTTCTGCCCACGGCATTCTGCCCAACGTGGAGCATGCCGGCTCCTTTGTTCTAGAGAAAGACGTCGACGACATCTCATTTCTGGAGAATGACTTGCGGAGAAGTCTGATTCGGATACTTTTACGAACGCGAATAAGTCTGCGAGAAAATCTTGTTTTTTTCTCGATCATGCGTTCATGGTGTGAGACCGAACGGGAGTCAATGCTACCGAGGAGATGCACGAAATCCACGGAAGTGATTCTCCCTCCACTGAGAATCAATAATTGGGAATGGGTACTCCATCCGAACGATTGTTTAGATCATATCCCGTCGGCTGCTTCCAGTAGGTAACCCAACAAATGGTTCGGGTTGTAATCGCAACGTCGATTGTGCTGCAAGGCAATCTGTAAGATGCGTTCACGGGGGGCTGAATGTTCGTATCCTAGTGCAAGACCCCTATGCTTATCCAAAGATCCCTTGGCTTAAGATCTGATTGCCCGCAGGTAGGGTAGCAAGTAAGGCGTGAGGCTGGTCCTCACTTGCCTCACAATGTAAATCAGGGGTTGGCTAGGTGTGCTCACCTGAGAACATGGAATGCAGATAGATTAAACATGAGATGAATTCGATTTTTTACGAGCTTTCTCGGACGAAAGCAACTTTACTGGATTCTGTCTGGTGCGGTTGACGATACGTCTCCAACATAGAGGTTTTCTTAGTATATTCAAGTGGGCATTGTACCAGCCGGAGGAACCAAGGATGAGCAGAGTACCAAAAAAACCTCGATTCCTGTTGTTGATCTCAATGTGAACCTGAAGCAGTCTCGTTGCCGCGGGCAAAAAAGCACGTTGGCGGCCGAGTCCAATGTTTGGATGAGAATACAGCGCCAGCGCCCACTTGGCACATCAACCGATGCTTGCTCCCGTTTGGGGCGCAATCTCGGGGTGGACATGGCCCAAGGACAATACCCACTCCAGACCCTCTGTTGGCATTTTCGCCAGCTCTAGCCGGGCGACTCCGACCCCCGTAAGCGGCGGATTCGGCCCCCTTTTTCGCCGGACGTGGTTCCAGACGGGGGAGGCGGGAGGCCTCTCGGAGCGTCCGGGGAAAAGCCGTTGAATCTCGAATTCGGCCGTCCGGTGGCCGTTGAAGCTGCGAAAAAAGAGTTTTTCAACGAAGCGCGTCGAGCAGAATTTGGCAAACCCAAAAGACGTTCGTCACGATCGCGCAGAGCTGAGCTGGTCAGTGACCTCGGTTTCGTGTGTGAAAAGTGCGCAGATCGATGGATGCTAAAAAAGTCTTGGCAGAGGTTCCAGTCTTGGCATCATCTCCTTTCCAAAAAGTCTTGGCATCACGTTTCTGGAGAAGTGCCGTGGGAATTCCTCGAGCTAAATGGAGACTGCACATTGGTGGGAAAAGGGGGCACACACAGACAGCGGACCACCCCCTTGCCAGGCTGCCGGGTTCAAGCGTTGTAGCCCCATGGGCTTTGTTGTTAATGTTGATTGAGGCCATCCGATCTCCGCTCCATGTGCCTGTTGCCCAGTATCCGTACCCGCGTTGGATTCACACACCGCTAGAACAGGCAATAGAGCGACGGAGACTGACTCTATTTTTCCTTCTCTACCTTGTTTCGTTGCAACAGAAGTCGGGGCCAGGGCCGATAACAGCCAGGTGACATTGAGGGATAACCCAAAAAGCCCATCGTCGCTGCGCGCGACCCGCGATGCACTGCAGTTTGCGACTCTGCCTACAGCGACTGTAACGTCCACCCACATTCCAGACGGCACAAGTTGGTGATATATTGCAGAAACTGGAGATCGTTTGACCAATCGCGCGGCGCATTGAAACTAGCGGGCTCCTAGGTATTTTGGACATCAGCGACCGTAGTGTAATGATTCAATGCTTGATCCACATATGACGGAAGACGACTCTTTCAGTAGCATATTGAATCGGATTAAATCAACACTGTCTCAGAGTCAAAAATCCTGCTCCCGTTGCCCGTAGCCGCTGTAGAGTTGGTCCGTCCTCCCTCAGTGTCAGCGGTACCCCGGACAGTCGATTAAGGTCACGAAAGTTCAGCAGGGGACGGAAAGCATGATCTTTTAGCGGGCATTGCGGTGAAGGTTACGGGTAATGACTTGCGCAGCGCACCAACTGGCCAGTGAGCGACCAACAGTAATATCAGGCTCGCCACGGCTTAAGACTTTGTCAAGTCATGATCCCTGGCCCTAGGCAATAAAGCGGTTCGGTTCAGTTGGCGCCGCGCTCCACCAATATCGAGTCTATCGATAGCATATGCGCATCCTCTTAACCTTTGTAAGGTTATTCGAGAAAAGCTCTAGCATCAAGGTCAGGGTTAGACGAGCGCTACGGATAGAACAAGTCGGCTTGCTGCCAGTTCGGCAAATGCCAGCTCAGCGGCGTCCGTCAAGGTGCCAAAGTCCCCAACGCATTTCCATTTCCGTGAGCTCGGGAATTACTCAGGACCAAGGTAAAGGGTCTTATCTAAATGGAAGTTGGTTCCATCTGGAGCCCCAGTTCATCTCCCTTCGATATACAACCGAAACATGGGTGGCGGCGAATGGGAGCGCTTCCCGCGCGCTAGCGTTGCTTTCGAGTGCACGGAAACATTGCGGATTATGGCCGACTTTTTGGCTCGTTTATTTTTTTCTGCTCACTCCGAACGGCTGGCAACGTGACCTCACCGAACCTCAAACCACCCGACATCTCCCCAAAAAGAAGGCTCTCCACCCATCTTTGACATGGGTTAATTCTTTTTCACCAGTCAATCACCCCTGTGACAGCCCCTGACATGTTTCATGGTCCAGAATGCAGAAAGCGCCACTTTTTAGACAAATACGAAATGTGAACCATCTCTGGACTGGTACGGATACAGATAATACGCTACGCCAACTCGCTCACGGGTCTGATGGGTTTGCACAATCATGCCCCCTGAGCCGATGGGCAAATTGGAGATCTAAGAGTCAAACGGCCCTGTCCTTGGCGCTGCTCATGCCTTGACATCCTCTTTGGGCAGTCATTCTGCCCCTGTGATCAGCCAAACATTTGTTCCTGCGCGAAGGTTGCGGCTCGCCGAAGCGTCCGAACCATCCTCCGATATCAAGGTGGATCATATCGACAGGGAAGGAAGGCTGTGCCCGAAATGAATCGATTGTTTTTGCGCTCAGCTTCCATCCGCACTTTTGCCCCTAAACCCCGGTCAACTCAATGTGAAGCCTGGTGCCATCACTTGCCGCGGCGCAGGCCATATCGCACTCAATCTCACTCCATCGTGGACCGGGCGGTACACTAGAAGTTCTGGATGGGCCTCAATCACCCCAGCCCTGGCGAAAGCTTGTATCTGTGAGCTGGACCAAATGCGAGGTCCCACTGGAAAAGTCTTGGCTGAGGGATAGGACTGCAGAATCAGGAACACTGCATCCAGATGGTGGTGTGGACTTGGCACCAGTTCGGGGGGAGCATCTCGAGAGCGACTCTTCGATATAAGAAGGCGCAGATTTCCTGCCCATCAACGTCTCTTTCTTTCCTCTCCATCCTCTCATCAGCATCTTCCGCTACCGTCTCTCCTTTACCAATCCAACTACTCACATTCTTTAACCCTGGTGGTTATTCATTCGTTGTCAACACTCATCCAACTATTCCAACTCTACGTGTTTTCTTAAACCAACCACCACTTTCAAAATGAAGTTCTCCGCTGTCCTCGCTGCCATCTCGGCCTCTGCCGTTCTCGCCGCCCCCGGTGGCCAGTCTGGCCCCAACGGCGCCGCCGCCATCGAGAAGCGCGCCTCCTTCCCCATCCCCGCCTCCAAGGGCACCGTCACCTACAAGGCTGCTCAGTCCGTCAAGGGTACCTTCGACGGTGGCATGAAGACCTACGGCCGTGGCGTCAAGTGCACTGGCCAGGCTGAGGGTGGCGACAAGGACGCCGTCTTCCTCCTCGAGAACGGCGCTACCCTCAAGAACGCCATCATCGGTGCCGACCAGATCGAGGGTGTCCACTGCAAGGGCTCCTGCACCATCAACAACGTCTGGTGGACTGCTGTCTGCGAGGATGCTCTCTCCCTGAAGGGTGACGGCAACGCCTCCGTCATTGGCGGGTAAGTCACATTCTGCTCACTTCCATTCCCAATTCAATGGCTAACAAGACATCTACAGTGGTGCCCGCGGCGCTGAGGACAAGGTCATCCAGCACAACGGTCTCGGAACCGTCACCATTGACGGCTTCACCGTTGTCGACTTCGGCAAGCTCTACCGCTCTTGCGGCAACTGCAAGACCATGGGCAAGCGCTCCGTCGTCGTCAAGAACGTCAAGGCCTACAACGGCAAGATGCTCACCGGCATCAACTCCAACAAGGGTGACACCTCCACCATCACCGGCACCTGTGCCACCTCCGTCAAGGAGATCTGCACCGAGTTCCAGGGCACCACCCCCGGCAACGAGCCCAAGAAGATCGGCACTGGCCCTTCCAGCGCCTGCAAGTACTCCACCCTCAAGGCTTGCTAAGCGTCTCGCTCCGCTTGGTCTTCACCTTCGGTCTCTGGTCGCGACGGTGCATCTCTCATGCGCTCAGTCTCTGTGAGACGCGAGTGAACTTCGTTTTACTGGTTAAAGAACGGGGAAGGAAGACAACGAACCACGACTGTTTCTTTTCTGTGGTGTGTAAGCTGATGCGCATTCACTAGGCCGCTTGGCCATTCTATGTACATATGAACATGGGGTCAGTGTATTTAAACAATATAATCCTCATGACTTGAGTCAACATACCTCGCAACCTCATTCGCAAGTGATACTTCCAAACAAGTTTCCTCAAAAACAAAAATGCCTTCCCCGCAAAACGTCAAAATAAACTTGATGGTCGGATCTTTAAATGCATGTCATTGCAGACGCCTCCACCGGGATGAACTTGGCTACCCACAAAGTCTAATGCTAAGACGTTTAACGACGGCTATCACGGCACACTCTGCCTTCCCCGGACGGATGAACGGCACCCACGGCAACAACGGCACACACAACCGAGCCAAGATCATGGAACGCGTCAACTTCGAGCCAAGTCTGCGTCGACCCTGGTTGGGTCTCCAGAATAAAACAAATAAAGACTGCCTGTTCTCCCGCATTTTTCTGCTCACTGTGGTGAAATGCTCGGCCAATTCGTGCGACAAAAATTTCAACCAACGCAACTTCTTGCACCATGCAGCAACCTTTTCGAAGACCTCGACATTCAATCGCAATGCCAAGCGTGCACGTATTTGAGGTCACCATTCGATAGTCAAAGCGACGAAACCAAACGAAGCCAGCGATTTCATCGATGCCTCTAGTCTTCGACGCTCACGAACCGATCGAATCCTATCCTCTCCCCTAACGACCAGTCCGCCCCGTTCTTCGGACAATACTTGGCCAGGCTGCTATGGGTTCCTTTCTCCTTTGAAGCCGATGGAACATTCCGTCCAATCGATTTGCGTTCCCATGCAGGCAGAAACCGTTGGAGGATTCAACAAAGGCTACGGTGCAACCAGCGGCCCTTGCTTGGCTGTGCCCTTCTTCGGCCCAAGAAACATGAACCCTGGATCTCCGATCGCACCCACGGTGAAGACTCTGGATTGGTCCTCCGCCCGATAAAACCAGCCCAGCCGGAACTTCAGGCCGGCCATATGGTCATATAGCCTTTTGGAAGACTGCCGTTCCACGTCGTCTGGAAGATATGCCCAGATATTCGAGTCCTTGAGCAAGACAAACATCGCCGCCATGCTATTGAAACCACTTGGGGCAAGGCCTTCCACGTTCATATCCAGCGGCAGAGCTTTCCGTAGGTAATGACATGATACTGTGGAGAGCAGTGCCCAGATGTTAGTCAGAACTACTGATGCCATTATTGTGATAAGAGCCCAGGTCACCCCCGACTTCTGTCTGAGACGACGTCGCTCGTTGTAAGTAACCGTTGCATTGAGTTTCGGAAGGCCGTTGAGTGGAGGAGCACGGTCTGCAGAGCTCTCAGTCATGGTGAAGCGATTTTCAAGGTTGGCTAGTTGGGCTGCGATGAGGGCGTGGTTGTGACCAAGTTTCTTGACGATGCCGTCTTCCTTTTCTGGGTTGCGAAGGTCTTGGGCTGAGAACGGGCCGTGCGGTTCAAACAAGACGCCAAACTGATCCTTCTTTGAACCAGCGAGTTTCCATTCCAGTCCCACTGATGGCTGGGCGCTGCCCACGGACAGGTCGTCGAACTCGTAGCCAATCGGTGGAATGTTGAAGGTAGGGTCCAAGGGTCTCGTGCTTAACTCATCTGGCCTTGGTGGCCTTGTCGAATCCAACACAAAATCGTCGCTCAGGACTTTGAGATTCACTTCGGCGGCGACTTATTCCCATGCGTAGTTGCATCTCCACATTGTGAGGTTGTCGAATCGATGAGTGGAAGCGTTGTAGACAAGCATACGTTTCTGTTCTCAAGAACATACGGGAGTGTTCGTAAGCATCGAACTTCAGACCGAGCCCGCAAATGACATTGATCGTGAAAAGATTGTCCCGCGAGGCGAACTCCTTGGCGAAATATATATCTCTAGGTCCCCCGGCGATTTCTCCGTCCTCCCTGAAATCTCCCACATTGACTGCGTTCGTCAACTCGGCTTGGCGACCGTCTGGGCAAGCAATGAACTCCGCCACATATATCATATATCTCTCTGAGGAGGGAAAGACCTCCATCATTGGCAATCCAGTAATCTTTCGGCTGGACGCTTGAACATACAGATCCCAACCTAGCAGCTGGTGCTATCATTCTGAGTGAGACTCTCTCAGGAACATTCATATCCTTCGAGCTTCTAAGAGTAACTCCAAAAGGGCGCTGCAGTTGGAAGTTTTGCAATGCTTTGACAAATGATATGCTCGACCATCCAGAACCTTTGTGTCGTTGAAACTTGTTTTCGATAGAGTCGAGTACTTTGACATCAATCTCATCCGCAAATTTGACGCTGTTGACGGTAAACAAGCTTGGGGCAAGGACAATTTGTGCTTTAAGGAGGAGTGATGCGAGGATTGCGAGAACAACAAGATAGTGGCGTCTTTTGAAAGACTCAATAAGAACTACTGGCGGTAGCATTGCCGTGTAGTCGAGTGCATAATCATCCTTTCTCAGTGGCAAGTGCTGCTGTAGAGCAATCTACGGCATGTACAGAAGAGCTTAAAGCTCGACCCTCGACCAAAGGACTGAGGTGGCCGTGAGAACTAGGAGCTCGGATGTTAAGATACACGTTTGATCTTGGACTTTCGTATAGAACGCCTACCTGCTACTTGGCCGAGGCGCCACCCGGATGTGTAGTATGTACGAGTCGTCATAAGACCATTGTGCTTGTGGGAATAAGCGAACACGCCGAGAAGAACAGCACTGATAACAACGAAGAATCCCATGAAACTGGACAAAGATGTAAGTCGGAGCCAAGGTGGACTCCAGGTTACAGCTTGTCGGGAAGAAGTCCTCAATCCGTCCTCTTTCCCACTGCTGTCGCTGGCATCAGTGGGGGCTAGTTGGTCGGCATGCAGTGAAAGGCGTTGATATTGCAAACACAAACCTCCTGGGCATTCTGGAGTAGCGCCGCTATTGACCTTGTGGGTCATCGGGACTGCCTCTTCTTGAATGCATTGCGCTGGAGTGATGCCGTCTGTCAAGTGAAGAGGGCTAGTCTCGTTTTCCTCGGAATGAACGTCGTCGGCATTATCATTTTCTCTGATGGACTTTTGGACATGCCGCGTCATTGTTGACAGTACCTTGAACCTGATAGAACAAAAGCGTTTAGAAATTGTTGCAGGAAAGAATGCTTCGCAGTGATATCCATGGGGTTAGTCCATAGGAATACTGAGGTAAGCTATCATAGAAAACGGTCGATAGTTTCAAACTCCGGGAATCAGTCTGGTGATGTAGAAGCAATATTCTAGCGTTGTCTGGAGCGCTGATTAATACAAGATTCAGCTGCGCGCCAAGTTACATGTAAGACTGGAGGTGAGATTCGACCTGCAGCCTGCTTAACCGAGGTTACTTCGCCCCTTCAAGTCAGCTGAAAATGAATGAGAAGTAAGGGTGCATTGAAGGTTGAAGCGAATCAGCTGTAAGCAACAGTTGTGGGTTTAAAATACGAGAGATTACCCTTTCGGGGCTCTTTTGACCCTCTTGGTTGATCATTATAGTTCCATCGCTGAACCGCTCGCCCCCTGCAAAAGGACCACTTCAGATTCATCCAATGCGCAATTACTGTAGATAACGGAAGATCAACGGAAGATCTCAGCTTTCTTAATATCAACTGTTCATGAAGTTTTGTGTTAAATGTATAGACTCGTTGACCCTCTGAGACAGTATCCTAGATCAACTACCACAACTCTCGTACTTGACCATTGTCTAGCTGCAGTTGTTGGGGCACTGTCACTTCAGCCGACAGTCTTCCGTGAGATGAATATAGAGCGAACATCCTGTGTGTGTTTAGAAGCGAATCCCCAAATCGTGAATCGAAGGGATCTTAGTAGTCAAAGGCTGAGTTTCTTTTTCGCGGTAGCCTAGATCTAACTATCATTCATTTGCGACATTTTGTTATGACCCTCGGTGGGATATGGCGCGCTTCTAATTGCTAGGTCTTTGCGGATCCGCTGGCTACGTAGGCGAAGGAGCGTGGTGGGTCTTCTTGGTACTTAGTCTCTTTGGAGAGTTAATTGTATCAACCAATCAGATCTCAAATCCCCGATGGCACAATTGGCTAGCGCGTCAGACTGTTAATCTGGAGGTTGGTGGTTCGAGCCCACCTCGGGGAGTTACAGCGGTTAAAATCCGCCATGCATTGAGACTTTCTTTTTGCTTTTTCTAACTTTGTTGATCTGCCTCGTGAACAAGCAATCCTGTCTGTAGTTGGAATCTGAATCTTGTCTTATCTGCTTGTATACTAAGCTGACAATAACAAATTCTTGAGGTTTTCCATCGTTCTATAGGCGTAAGTAAGTATTCAAGCTTTTACTCTAGCAATCTCTTTTTATTCTTTTGATGCTAAACGATTGATTATTGCTTTGAGTCTTGGCTAACGTCTACGACAGTGGAGCGTAAGAGTGTGAGTGACATTAGGCGCTTTTCAATTTCCTGAGTTGAGTACGCGTTCTACTTAAAATTTTCATTTGAAAGAAGTACTTCTAATCTAAGGCAATGTGTATCCACCATCAATCACCAGATTAGCACCTGACACCGTCGTTAGCACTGAAGTTTTCAACATCAAACGAGACACCATACCTGTCATGTAACTGCTTGCGGTGCTGGCGAGGTACACATACGAGCCCTTCAGCTCAGCAGGCTCGCAAAGTCGGCCTCCGGGAATCATGGAGAACCATTGTTTCCTCCACTCTTCAGGGTGCACCGAAAGCACTGCATCCGTCAGTAAACCTGTGATCAACACCAAAGCAGAAATACTCACTATCCGTCGCAATAAACCCAGGAGACACGCAGTTCACCCGCGCAAAGTCAACCCACTCCACCGACAAAGACTTGGCCAGGTGCACCACCGCAGCCTTGCTCGCGTTGTAAGCTGCCTGCCTCTGCGGCACATTCACCAAAATGGCCGACACTGAAGCGGTAAAGATGATGCTGCCACGTCCGTCGCTGCCCCCCTTCAGCTGCCTCTCAAACACCTTGGCCGCCGCCTGCGCAGTCCAAAATGCACCGTGGAAGTTGACGTCCAGCATCTCCCGGAACCTGTCCTCGGGGTAATCGATGGCAGGGATGTGATCCGCAATGCCGGCATTGGCTACGACAATGTCCAGCTTTCCGCCGCCAACCTCTTTCGTTGCGGCCTCAATGACAGCCTCGACCTCAGATCGCACCTTGACATTGCACTTGTACGCCTTCACTAGCACGCCGTTGCCAGACTTAGACAGGGCAGCGGCCGTGGCATCGGCCTCCTCCGGAGGCGTGCTGGTGTACGTGATGGCAACCTTGGCGCCGGCCTCAGCGAGGCCGCGGGCGGCTTCGAGGCCGATACCTCGGGTGCCGCCCGTGACGATGGCCGTCTTCCCGGCGAGGTCGAAGTGGGAGGCGACCGGCGCTGCAGGGTTCGGGTGGCTCGGGAGGACCATGTTTGCTGCTGCGTTTGGAGTATAGATTCGGTTATGAGTGCAAGGCCTTGATACTTTGTGATCTTGTTCAAGCCGAATGGTCTGACTATGGACCAGGGCAGAGACACCAGGCAAGTGCCGGGGGATTTTGTACCGGGCCATTTGCGGGAGGGGTGGGTCCGGCCGCCGTCATGGCTTTTGGCGGCGAATCAGGCAATCGGTCGACTGTCGTCCGGAGCGGAAGGGGTTGCTTCGGTGCGGGGAAACTGGGGAAGCGGACATCTGCCACCCCTGTCCGAAGGTTGGGCATGCCGGGACACTTGCGCACCTGACCGGAAATGCTGATGTTTGCTCAGGCTTAAGCTAAGGCAGCTCAATATCACAGAGCTCATTGACAGGGGTCAAGCAACTTCGATCAATTTCTTCGGGAAAGTCCAGAGTGACATATGTGCATGATCGTGATCATCTTGGGCAAAGTCAAAGTGGAGGTTTGCTTGCTTTCAAACACGATAGACACGAGGTTTTTTTTTTTTTTTTTTTTTCTTTTTTTTTAATAGGTCTAGACTTGGCATTATGAAGTTGAAATTTCAGTTGACACAAATGCTTTACGACGCGGATGACAATCTCTGAAGGTGTGGTATGACTGCAGATATCTATGGCACAAGGTGAAATAGGTTTATGTTAGGGGTCATGCCAGATAAGACCAACATTTTGCTAAGACTGTAAACATGTTATCATCATGATGGTTGTTATTTCTCATGTATGCTAGCCTCTATTTTGGTACGCCTTGGATGACGACCTTCAAAGTGTCCTCTTTCGCCTGCCTTACAACCTCGAAGGCCTCGACGGCCTCCTCGAACTTGTAGCGATGAGTGATCAACTTCCTTGGGTGGACCTTTCCTGACGCTACCAAGTTGACGGCCTCAGGGTAGCATCCCGTTGTGTACCTGATCGAGCCCTTGACATTCAATGCGCGAATGCACGCAGTGGTGATGGGGAAGACGACATTCTAGGTAAAGTTAGCGGTCTGCCTGCAGATACCGGCTGAATTATGCTTACCTCTTTGCCCATCCCAGCTTGCACATAAGTTCCGCCCTTCTTAGTAGCAAAAACACCAGCCTGGATGCACGGCTCAGCACCCGTGCATTCCAAAACCACATCAGCTCCCTCTCCAAGACCGTAGTCCCTGAGAATCTTCTCGCCAATGGCGCGAGAAGCATCAACAGGGTCCTCTGGAGCATTGGGGAGTTTCTTGGACACATAGACATCATCAGCTGCAAAGTCTTTGGCAAACGCCGCCCGAGACTCGGAGATATCCACTCCAATGACCTTACTGGCACCGTAGGCTTTGGCCACGGCCTGGCAAAGAACGCCGATGGGCCCGCAGCCAAAAACAAGCACTGTCTGGCCGCCCTTCAACTCAGCAACCTTACAGATCTGCACCGCAACAGCCACCGGCTCCACCAACGCGCCGTCCTCGGAAGTCATGTGCTCCGGGATAGGATAGGTGTAGTCGCCGGCGACGATGTAGTACTTCTGCAGGGTACCATCCCATGGAGGTGTTGCCGCGAAGACGGTGTCTGCACAGAGGTTGTATGCGCCAGCTCTGCAGTGATCGCAACTTTGGGCTGAGTTAGAACCTGCCTATCTTCAACGTAGATGAAGTTGAGAACTTACTGCCTACATGGCACACCGGGCTCAATAGCAACGCGGTCGCCGACCTTGACATTCTTCACCTTGCTTCCGACTTCAACAACGGTTCCCGCACTCTCATGGCCGAGAACAATGGGCGACTCGAGGATGAAGTCGCCGATCCGGCCGCGCTGCCAGTAGTGGACATCGCTGCCGCAGATGCCCGTCTGCTCAATGTGAACGCGCACATCGTACTCATCTCTGAGCTTGGGCACCTCGCGGTTCTCGAACGAGACGTTCTTGATGGAGTGGAGCACGAAGGCAGGGTTCTGCGGAAGATTAGCGTTGGCTGCGAAGCCAGGGTCTTGTCCATCCAGCTTACGATTTCGGACATCTTTGAGGTACGGTGAGCTTAATTTCGGTTCGAACCCTGATGGCAGTGAGACTTGGGATATTGTCAATTCGCTTGAGCTCTACCAAGCTTGGAAGCATCTTATTTGTGCAGGTGAGAGACGGCCGTGACGTCGACGCGGGGTACTGCGGCGCCGGCCGGAGCGGGGCCGCCGCCAAACGCCGAGCTGAGTCGGGCGACTGTTGCCCGATGTGCGCCAATCAGCATGCCCTGCCCTCCGCTCGAGTACCATTTGTCCTCTTGCTTTCCCATCCGGATATTTCTTGGACTCGATTCGTTGATGTGCCATCGTTGGCTTTGCTAGGGTCAATGTTACCGCTCTGAGGCGCCCATCAACAGCCCGAGAAGTCCAGACCACACCTACACCGTCGCCATGGAATCCACCTACCAATCATTGGTCCAACGCATCCTCTCCAAATGGGAAGAGAAGAAGGTTTCCTCTTCCAACGCACCGGATACCCATCCCCGTCTGATCATCGCGCTGGCGGGGCCACCGGGCTCCGGCAAAACAACCATCGCTCAACGCGTCGTCTCCGCCATCAACGACTACCCTGGACCCCACCCCAAATCCGTCGTCATGTCCGCTGACGGCTTCCACCTGCCCCTGAAAACACTCCGTGCACTTCCAAACGCTGCGGAAGCGATCGCCCGGCGCGGCGCACCGTGGACCTTTGACGGACAAGCTGTCGTCGAGATCGTCCGCGAACTGCGGGCGTCTGCAGGCCAACGGCCGGTCTTGGCCCCTACATTCGACCACAAAGTCAAAGACCCCGTCGTTGGCGGGTTCACGGTCGATGCTGATGTTGAGGTCTGCATCGTTGAAGGGAACTACTTGCTTGTGGACGAAGAGCCTTGGGGTCAGATTGCTCCGCTGGTGGATGATCGTTGGCTGGTCAGAGTTGAAACGGCACTGGCTCGTACAAGGGTTGCGAAAAGGCACGTTGCAGCCGGCATTGAGAACACGATGGAAAAGGCATTACACAGAGCAGAGACCAATGACATGGTCAATGGAGAGTTTGTTGCTAAACGGAGCGAAGGCAGATATGATCTCTTGATTGACAGTGTCGAGGAGTTGCCAAATTAGCGACTCTGCCTAGAATACCACTTCACGTTGACTAGGCTCGTTTCGTGTGTAGCATGCAAAGCGCTTGGCACGTAGTTTGTGTCGGTGAGGGTGAGAGCACTCCGTCCGGAACATATGCCCGCGGCCCACGGTGCGGGCCACCCGAGCCAACATCCGGGGATGGCTTTGAAGAGCTTGGCATGATCTCCCCGGTACCAAGTAGGTCTCCGGTAGAAACCACGCATGACTTCTATTTGAATCATAGTCGCAGAGTATCGATAGACATAACTCTCATTCCAAGATTACACCCATCTCCTTCCAGCATACTGTCTACAGCAACACAAGTCATTCTTTGATACCCATATACAGAGTAGTCTCAACTCACATCACCATGTCCACCAACGGCACAACGAACGGCACGAGAAAGTCTATCCGGGCTCCCAACCCTCCCGTTCAAGACAGCGTCTTCAAGCAGTTCCGCCTCGATGGACGCACCGTCATCATCACGGGTGGAGCAGGCGGCATTGGTCACGAGATCGCCAAGGGTCTCGCCGAAGCCGGCGCCAACGTACGACCATCCTGACCATATCCCCTGAACATCGCACATGGCTAAACCCCCCGCAGATCGCTATTTGGTACCACACATCCTCAAAGGCAGCCAACTCCCTCGCCGAGACCCTCATCAAGGACTTTGGCGTGAAGTCAAAGTCCTACCAGGTTGATGTCCGCAACTACGCCGCCGTCGAGGCCGCTGTAGCGGAGGCTGTTAAGGACTTTGGCCGTCTGGATGTCATGATCGCAAATGCCGGCGTGCCCTCCAAGGCAGGTGGTCTCGACGACAAGGTCGAGGACTGGGACCACGTCCGCGCAGTGGACTTTGACGGCGCATACTACTGCATGAGGGCGGCTGGTCTGGTCTTCCGCGAGCAGAAGAGTGGCGTCGGAATCATCACGGCGTCGATGAGCGGCCACGCCGCGAATGTCCCGCAGGAGCAGAGCTGCTACAACGCATGCAAAGCCGGAACCGTAAGTTGGATTTCGTTCGCTTGACATGCCACCGCCCGGACTAATACCGAGCTTTTGCAGATTCACCTGGCCAAGTCTCTGGCTGTCGAGTGGGCTAAGTGGGGAGGCCGCATCAACTCCGTCTCCCCCGGTTACATTGACACGGCCATCTCGGGTGACTGCCCGTTCGAGATGAAGGAGGAGTGGTTCAGCCTGACGCCGCTGCGCAGGGATGCTGATCCGAGGGAGTTAAAGGGCATTTACCTATATCTCGCTAGTGATGCTAGCTCTTACACTACAGGAGCTGACTTTATCATCGATGGTGGTTACACCGCTCGATAGATATCTCATGCTAGTTAATAACAAAACCTTTGCGCTGAATCTGTCTCAAGTCAACCAAGCTGAACACAAACACTTTTGAAAGGAGCGAGTGCGCGAACCGAGTCTGCCTTTTCTCAAGTGTATGTAATTAAGTCGATATGGAAGGCTGGGTTTGATATTCATAACTATGGCTGTGGTTTGTGTAAAAAGTTAAATTTACAATTTCGGGTGTCAAATGATGCATAGAATTAATAACGGACTTTATTTTCGTAGAACTAATTTGATTGTGTGAGGTAGTAGCTTAACCGCATTTTTACGTACGAGCCTGCTTGATGGATAATAAGTTACACACGTTGTTACCAAGGTGCCTCTCTTCCAGAAATTGGTGATTTTCAACGCTGCCGAGCTTAAACAACTGAGGTCCTGGTCTTTGACTCCGACAGCAACTCTAGAGCTTCTTAGCCGACACAGCAGCTTCAAGCTTTCACCTTTATGCACAGTCGTATGGCTCACTTTCTTCCATTTTCTGACCTACTGGCAACTACACGTTATGTTCTCCGTGGACGATAAGCAGAGGAATCCACTTTCGTTCTGGCTTGCGTGTGCACCTCACAAAATCCCAACAACACCCGGCCTCTTGTGGGCCGGATCCCAAGCGAGAATGGACGATGTCCGAGACTAAACGCCGGTCTCCGATCAAGAAGAACAATCATCACAACCATCGTCACCGAAACCCAACTTTGAAGACATCACGATGTCGCAACAGGTCCCGGTTCAACCCCGTCCTCACCCGATCATCGAAAGATCCCAGCAGCCGGTCCTCGCTCACCCCTGCCCAGCCTTCCACGCATGCGTCTTATTGCCGGGCAGAGCCTGCACGGGCTAGGCACCATCAGCCCCCGTCTAGTGAGGTTTTAGTGAGGGTGACAGTCGTCCGTCGTCCCCGCACTGCCAAACAGCCGCTCTGGGAACGTTCTCTCCGCAAACATGACTCGTGGGCAAACAGATGCAGCACCGCAAGTACGATGATGCAACACGTCGCACCGCGCTGTACCCCATGGGCCAATTCCCCCCCCGTATTCCACCGACCCATCAACCACGTTAATGTGGGGTAAGAGGGAACATGCGGAGTGGCTAGCTGGGCGCGGAGGTTCCAATTACCAGCCGTCTGGGTGAATGAGCGTGTCAACATCACGCTACCTGAGAATCATCACCTCGCTCCTCGTCCATGTAGATATAAATGTCCCGCGGGACCCGCATGATCTCGCATCGGGCAATTCCTTTGAGCCTTTCGGTCTCTCATCAAGTCCATCCCAACTTGGATGTCTTCATACTCTTGTTAGTCGATGCCAGGCACGCGACCTCGGATTTAAGCAAACATGAAGGACGAGCAGATTGTCGGCGCCGCTTTGGCCGAGGTCCTCCCCAAGACGGACAAGTACTGGTTCCAGCAATCACATCTTTTGAGGTTGAACCTGCTTCTCTTGATTCCTCTCTTGTCATCGTCGGTTGCCGGGTATGATGGTAAGTTGCAAAAGCCTCTCGCATAGATCTTCCAGCGTCTAACAGGAGCAACTCGCAGGATCGTTGATGAACGGGTTGCAGTCGCTCCAACAATGGCGAGAGTATTTCGGACATCCAACCGGTGTGAAACTGGGCGTTGTCAATGCCGCGCAATCCATCGGATCCGTTCTGGCTCTTCCCATCATCGGATACCTCGCGGACCGCTTCGGCCGAAAGCCTGTCCTCCTTTCGGGCATCATCCTCATCATCGTTGCGACGATCATCCAGTCGACCTCGATCAACCTGCCGATGTTCATTGTCTCTAGACTCGTTGTCGGATTTGGAGGCATGTTCGTGGTCCATCCAAGTCCACTGCTCATTGCAGAGTTGGCTTATCCGACACACCGCGGAAAGTACACCTCGGCATACTGGACTATGTACTACCTGGGTGCGTTTGAAGACCAATACAGAACACTCAATGACAAAGGTTCTGACCAAGATTTCTCTAGGTGCTATTCTAGCTTCATGGACTACATTCGGCTGCCAGGATTACGCTACCGAATGGTCGTGGCGAATTCCCAGCATCCTCCAAGCTGGCTTCCCCATCGTCCAGCTCTGCTTCTACTTCATGGTCCCAGAGTCCCCCAGATGGCTCATTGCAAAGGAGAGAACAACCGAAGCAGCCGCTATTCTCGCTCGATACCACTCCGGCGCCCAAGACCCAATCGAAGCCCACACCCCCCTCGTCCGCCGTGAAATCGCCGAGATCGTCCAAACAATCCGACAAGAAAAGCTGGCGGAAACCACGGGCTGGGCGGCCCTTGTCTCCACTCCGGGCAACCGCAAACGGACCCTGATTGCCGTATTAGTCGGCGCAATGGCTCAGTGGAACGGCATAGGTGTGGTATCGTATTACCTGACTTTGGTGCTGAACACCGTGGGCATCACCGACACATTCGACCAAACACTCATCAACGGCCTCCTTCAAATATTCAACTTCGGCGCCGCTCTCAGTGCGGCATTCCTTGTGGACCGTCTTGGCCGGAGAACCCTGTTCCTCTGGTCAGGCGTTGGCATGTTCATCTCGTACATCGTCTGGACTGCCTGCTCGGCCGTCAACTCGGACACGGGCTCCAAGCCCGCAGGCATCGTCGTGGTCGTGTGCCTGTTTACCTTTTACTTCCATTACGACATTGCGTACACCCCGCTTCTCATGGGTTACCCTACCGAGCTCTTCTCGTACTCGCTGCGGTCCAAGGGTATTGCGGTAGAGCTGCTTGCGATCTACGGTTCGCTCATCATCCAGGCGTTCGTCAACCCCATCGGAATGGAGAACATTGGATGGAAGTATTACATTGTGTTCTGTTGTCTGTTGGCTGTCTTCCTGTTTATAACTTGGTACCTCTTCCCGGAAACAAAGGGACATAGCTTGGAGGAGATTGCAGTCATCTTTGATGGGCCACAGGCTGTTGAGAACTTTGAGGGCAGCTCGGACATTAAGGAGGAAAAGATTCTGGCTAATGGCGGTGTAAGCACTGCGGTACATAAGGAGGAAGCCTAAGGGGTGTGTTATCTAGTTGATCTATCTTGTAAAACTACTCCAGATATTAAAAGGATGTTTAAGTTTTGAGTTCTGCAAATATACCAAGATCAAAAGTCCATTTCGCAATGGTTCACGACGATCTTTATCCGCATCTACCTCTCGACTCGAGTCAAACATTGAAGCCGTCTGAAATACTTCCTTACATCGGTCTGAAAACCCATCATGAAGCTGCAGAAGCAGCTATCAGCCATCCCTCGATAATATCCAACAGCCGAATACACTCCCCGAGCCTTTTGTCCCGCCAAGCTGCTTCCCCAGCCCATCGTGCCCGACTAACACCGGCGGAGCTCGGATTACAAGGATGTTTGGCCCAGGCCCCCTGATCGCGATCAGTCATATTGTGGATCACCACAGCGCAAGCGTGTGGAGAAATTGGCGGGGTTCATGCACCTGGAGACTCGCTGGAGTTGAAGGTTGGAGAGGACCGCCTGGGGGCCGCGCTACCCAACGTGAGGAGCAACAGAAGCCGCCTCCGACCTCGTCCGACCCGCAGCCACCAACATCAACCCACACCACAAACGTCCGCTCCTCCTCATTTCCGTGTCTCCTTGCTGCATGCTCGAATGTTATGACGGTCGCATGCCTCCCCAGAGTACGGACGACAACCGCCCTACATCCGAGAGCCGGCCAACGTCACTCCGGGACCGCCAAGTGATCAGCCTGGATCGCGATCCCCCAAACTTACCACCCCTGAATGTGAGAGGCTGTCGAGCTGTCTCGGGCTAAACCTGTCTCGGCCCTTGGATCAAACATAATGTCATCATCGGGCCCCATCGGCGACGACCCGGCCGGCTCACTCCCTCCGGACCCGGCCTCCGTCAGCATGGCCTTTGCATCTGCCGATCAGGCATGCAAGGAGTGTAGGCGACGCAAGGCCAAGTGCAACCGGGCCATACCGACATGCAACCTGTCAGTAAAGAGCCTCTAAAGGTATCAGCCCATACTAACATTGGGAACAGCTGCGTAAAGTACCGGCGTCACTGTCTCTATGAGAAGCATGCTCGGACGCCATTGACCAGAAAGTATGAGTAGCTTGCAAGGGGAGGGGATGTTGGTGGTGTGGCTAGTTGTGCTTTGCCAAAGAAACTTGACTTACACTTTTATGCAGGCACCTCACCGAGGTTGAGGAAAGGTTGGAGCGGGCCGAGGCACTCATCACACATATGCGGACTCTGCTTCCGACCAACAACAGGTCGGGCGCCTCCTTAGCCACGCCCGGGAGACCCGACCCACCGGCTCCGCGTGTTGATGAGCCGTTTGACTTCTCAAAGCTGGATTCACCGGCTTCCTCCGTCGCCAATGTCCCGTCGTCCCAGCCTCTGCCTGTCGATACGGGTCTTGGCACGCTGCCGCTGGGCGATCCTGAGCCGGCCCCTCAACTTCAACCAGCCCGGGCTTCCCTCTCGCGACATACAACCTCATCCTCCGCACCAGGATTGCACACAAACTCCAACGTGGTCCGACCCCAGCGACAGAATCATCATCATCATCATCACCCAGCAAACGACATCGCTCATCGAGACCTCAATCTCCTCGAGGCGCATCCCACAGATGACTTCGAGTGGGATGAGCAGGAGACCCTGACAAACTACTCCGCCTCCCCGGAAGCGATCCAAGAGACAGACTCCAATGGCGAGGCCACCATCGCAGACGGCATGGCCACCCTCGCCGTCAGCGAGAAGGAGTCCGGCTACCTCGGCGTCGCCTCCGGCGCCGCCCTCCTCCGCCTCCTGGAACCCTCCACCCCGCGCCGCAGAACCCAGTCCTCGTCCTCGCGCGCGGGCCCCGTCAACCACATGCAATACGCCCTCACGCCGCAGCCAGATCCCAACAGGCACATCACCGACGCCATGATAGACGCCTACTTCCGGCTCTACCACGTCAGCTACCCCATCATCCACGAGGCGACCTTCCGCGCGCAGTACGCCGGCGTCATCTCCCGCCCCAGCGGCGACTGCTGGCTCGTCCTGGCGTACACCGTCGCCGCCATTGGCGTCTACACGACGGCCACCACCCTCGACAACCTCGACATGTCCCTCTTCGCGCAGGCCCGCTCGATCCTGTCCTTCAACTTCCTCGAGGTGGGGAACCTGACGCTCGTCCAGGCGCTCACCCTCATCTCCAACTACCAGCAGAAGAGAGACAAGCCCAACTCGGGGTATAATTACCTCGGCCTCGCCGTGCGCATGGCCATGGGCCTCGGGCTACATAAAGAGTTCCAAGGCTGGAACATCTCGCCCCTGAACATGGAGATCCGCCGACGGGTGTGGTGGTCCCTATGTGTCTTTGACGTCGGTGCGACCATAACATTCAGCCGGCCATCCGTCTTTCCATCTGAGGGTGTCGACGTCTCCCTCCCCCTCAACGTTGATGACAAGGTGAACCAAGCCCTTAAACTATCTCGAGAGCATCAGCTAACAACGACCACAGTCTCTAACCGCAATCTCCAAATCCTACCCGCCCGAGACGGAGGGTATCACGCCATACACAGCAGTCCGAACCCAAGCTTCCTTCCACATCGCCACAACGCCAATCTACACCCGCGTCATCTCCAAACCCCTCCCCTCAGCAGACGAAATGCTCCGTCTGGACCAGGACCTCCTCGAGCCCTGGCTGTCCAGCATCCCCTCCTACTTCTCCGAAGCAGCAACGAACCCTCCCCCGCCGCCTAAGTACGCCCTCGCCCACGCCGTAATGAACTGGCGATACCGCAACCTGCGCATCATAATGTACCGCCCCTTCGTCATCCGCCGCGCCCTCCAGGCCCGCGACAGGCGCGCAGACGACTCCCCCTCCAACACCCGCGCCTACGAAAAGTGCCTGGCCGACGCGAAGGCCACCATCACCAGCATCAGCGAGTTCTGGGACCGCAACGAGCACAACCGCCTGGGCGCGTGGTATGCTCTGTAAGGCCCCCCGAACCAGAAGCAGCTCCATTCTCTGTTCAGCAACTCTAACCAATGCCCACTCCGTGTAGATACTTCCTCTTCCAAGCCGCCCTGATCCCCTGCATCTGCCTCCGCAACGACCCAACCTCCCCCAACGCCGCCGACTGGCGCCACCAAGTCACCACCACCACCCGCTGCATCGCCGCCCTCGCGCCCGTGAACTCGAGCTCCTCGCGCTGCTACCAAGTCATTATCGACCTCTGCGGCCGCTTCCTCGACAGCAGCATCGTCTCCAGCCACGCACCGCCCGCTGCTCCGCCGTCCACCGCTGCCCAAGAAGCACGTTCGACGCCGAACTACGACGCTCTCGAGGTCGCCCCTGAGCCCATTGACGAAAGCCCGCAGACGCAGATCAACAGCGTGTTCTCGATGATGTGGCCCAATGTGCCGCCAATGGAGGCGGCGGACGTGGTCATGGGCGACGATGCGTGGATGGAGTTCTTGAAGGGCGGGAGCGGCGGTGATGGGGATGGCATGTGGTTTGAAAGTTAGGGACATGAGTACCTGTGAACAGTACCACCCTTTGGCTATGAGGCGGGAATTCGGATTGAGCGTGCGGCCGAATTATTCGCATGATGTAGAGTATGTGAGTTTGGAACCAGCCTGCTCGCAGACGAAAAGAGTAGCAACCGACTTCGTCATGTGGAAGATGATACCCATTTCCTCATCAACAGATATTCAATGACGAAGTAATGGTTGAAACCTAAATACAAATGAAAAATATCAAACGGCATGTCAAGATGGCTCGACTCAGCGAGAAACATGACGCAGCCTTGTCATTAAAGCACGAGGACCCATGAGTTGGCATCAGGATGTCGGCGGTATTGCCAGCAGTATCGCGCATATCTCTTGATATTATAGAGATGTTTCATGAGGATGAGGCAAATCAACAAGTGATCTCACAGCAACCGCTAGTCCAACTGTGCCAGTGTCCAACGATTCCATCTGGCGCCATTCAACTCGTCCAAGTCTGTTTGTGAACGTGGAGCCGTCAATTAATATTAGACCTGTTTGATAAATCTACCATGATGCCATACAAAACTAATTGATCATACCTTATCAGTGAAAGCCCTCTACTGAAGCATAAATCAATGTCCAAGTTCATTACAACTGCTTTGGACTCCTAGGACACTACCTCACTCAAGGACCTAAACAACTCACTGACCTATACGAAGGTCAAAGTTCGAGCGTTAGGTACCACTGCTTCAGTGGACAAGGTTGCTCATTCCTGTGGTTTTAGGCTCTATTCCGTCTGATTCATCTCGATTTTTGCCCAGCAGAGCTCACGAGGACACCATGATCATCATGTTGGACCTCATCAACAGACCTGTCTGACGTGGCAGAGCCAGCAAAGCCAAGTATCCAAAGTCAGGCGTCTTCTCTCTTTCAGATTGCGCACGTATCAATCGAGTCGTCGACCAATCGGGGGTCTCATCGCTAAGGCAACTCTTCGCTACCCCAATCCTGCCGATCTAGATCTTCGCCCTCCCGGGAGAAGAACCGAGGCACCGCGGAGGATGGGAAGATCAGCAAACCCACACAACGCAACCGAGGGCATGAGAGATGATCATCGCTGCCCTCACCGAATGGATGTTGACATCGCCGATTCCTTCTCAAGAGCACAGCTGGCTTGCCCTCATCGCCAGGGGCTGATCCAAAGCATTGGTTGGTCGCGAGGCACGGCTGCTCGCTTACCGCAGCCATCAGCGTGGCGAAGGTGGCATTGGACTCCAGTCTGCGACGTTGAGATCCGTCACGAGATCGAATTTGAACACTGCGCCTAGAGACGTCTTGTCAACCTGAGGCGTCGCCAAACGACACGTCTTTCAGAAAGACGGAGAGAGACATACCCCTATGTCTCACACAACGTCCCGACACTCCGTTTGAGGTTGTAAGCTCTAAATTTTCTCTTCATTGAATCTCCTACTGGAGATAGCATACGTGTGCACCCCAAAGTGGAGGTGTTCCTAAAGCGGTTCCTTCCCCAGACGACCCAGCGCGGCATCGTCACCAGACCCCTTGCATCAGATTCCCCGGGCTGCACGTCGGCTCCGCTGCGGCCCAAAGAAGCAATCGCTTGTTGGTGGTGTGATCATTTCAAACACGCCCAGGTCGCAGGATTAGGCCTCGCTCAACGGCAGAGGGATCCATATGATGCAGACCTCGTCGATCCACGCGGGAAAACCTCAACGGCTCGGGCAAGATATTGCGTTTGTCTTGGATAGCCGTCTAGATGACTTATCCGTTGCTCTCAAGCCATAACATACCAAGCTACCGCTAGGCTTGCGCGGGCCGGTAGGCAGGGAAGATAACTCTTCGCAAGTTCAACCTCCGATCTTTGCAAAAGCTGAAGAAGCGCCTCCTGTTTGATGCTCTCACCGCCTCTGATGGACTCTCCTTTCAGAACGCAGTTGTTGGAAATCTGTTACAGCGTCTACAAATGAGGGCATATTTCTGCATGCTTCGCCGCTTGCTGATAGCCTACCCGCAGGAGGCTCCTGGCTACAAGCATTGGAGGATGAAAGTGCTCACGCTGCCAGCCCGCCTGCAGCACACGTTTGCACACCATCAACAACGCTGTTGTTTTCTCTCTGCTATGCGACAGCGGTGAGGACGGGCGCGTTTATCCGCTGCCTTTAGCCTAAACACCGCGACTTCCCGAACAGGACCTACCGGTGAAGATGTCTTGCAAAGACAACATGGCGTTTGAGGAAGTCATGAGAGAATCCTTCATCTTTGCTACGCCTCGTCAATTTCCCAATACCGGCTCATTGGAATGGGACGGATAAGTCTGCAATATTGTTGACATGGGAGGGGCGTGTGAGCGACGACCTCAATTTGGTCCTCATCGCGTGGTATTTCCGCCGCGTGGTGGGTGTGTGAGGACGTCGTCGCCAGGTAGAGAAAAGGAAATACAATAAAATCAATTCAGCAATATTTCTGATTAAATTTTATTTCACTTGGTATCACCTTTCTCATCCGGTTTTGCAGGGTGATCAATTTGTTGCCGCCCTCAGATCATCATCCCAGTGCAACACGTTGGAGTAATCTGGGGTACATGACACCCCCTCTCAACCACCATGTATGGTGAAGGGCTTTCAGCCCTGAGAACTGCTCGGAACACAAGCTTACGGTGGATCTTTCATTAAAGCTTAAAACATGTAGATTCCTGATGTCATTGATTGGAAAGTCTGCGACAACGATGGCCGTCCTAGATACTTGAGGACTTGGCCCTTCCGTTCACAACGGAGGCAGTCTTGCGCGGGCTGTTAATGCGGCCCAACCCATGTGATCAAGAAAGCAGCATGGACAACATAACGGTTGGAAGTTGGTTGATGCGCCCGTTGAAATGAGCATTCGTCCCCAGATTATTTTCAATGGAAATCATAAGAGGCAGCTGGCCCGAAGTCCCGGTCGTGTAATTTGGAGGTCACCTGGCATTACACCGAGACGGCGCACCCCCGGCCACCTCGGTCAGCTTCGAGCCACACCTTACCCCCAGCCCTTTCACCGGGAAGACTTCCCAACGAAGTCACATCCCGCTCGCCGTTGGTGCGCCAGACCATTTCGAAGGGCCGGACCGAATGTCAGGATGAAGTGAAGCAGCGCACGCTCCATCAAGCACCGAGCTGTCGCGGGAGAAGACAAAGGAGGCTCCAAAATGGGCGGATATTCGTGTCATCTGGCGACATGGGGTTCAATCCTATCAAGGCACCGACGTCGTTTGCGGAGGGTTCTAACAGAGTCCGACACCAATTTCTCGGTGTATCCTCACTGCTTCCCGCGCGAATATCTCTCCGGGCTCCTTTCACCCCAGTCGCGGAAAAGCCTACCTGCTGCGCTCTTGGATCATCGCACAACGGGAGGAAAAGGAAGACCGACTGACCTCGCGCATCATTCCTCCTGTACAACAAAGACCCAGGAATAGGCCAAGATCTGACCCAGTCGTGACACCCACCCCCTCCACACTTGTTCCAATTTTTCTTCTTCTCCCGTCTCACCTCTTTTCCCCGCGGGTCACTCATCCCACTCCAAGGCCCCCCCCCCCGGGCCGTGAGAGGGTGCAGGTTAACGAGTATCACCATCCCGCGTTTCCCCCCAGACCAGACCAGGCCTTTGGGGGAGCACACATTACCACACACCGCAACACAAGCAGTGCCCTGCTGGACCACCCACCCCCTCCGAGGCTGACTCTCCGTGTCACCGCGCCCGCCGCCCGCCTGCTCCCCCGCTCGGCTCGGGTTGCGGCTTTCCCCCAGCTGCGAGATGCGCCGGGCCGCGCGATCGCGTCCCAGCCTGTGGCATTGGCCCGCGCCGTTTCACGCGGAGGAACCTGGACCTCGTATAGCCCCGTCCTCACAAGACCCTGTCCAGCCTCTGAACCCTCTCGTGGCTTGCTTCCATGTGTCGCGCGCCACCTTCCCTGATGAAGCCACTACCTACTGGCAGCACAACCTGCGTGTTGTCTTGGAATTCGTGCGTTGCGTTCCTGAGACTCGTCAGTTAAACGGTCGAGGGAAGGAAGAAGCGAAGGATCACGTAGGGAGAGGCGTGTTTCTGGAACCACGCGCGAGACAGTGAAATTTGACTTCATTGCACAAAGTTTTCCACATGACCTTCAAGAACTTACTTTTGCGCATCGTGAGATGTCGAGCGGAATGGCCCATTCGCCCGCTCGAGACGTCGATCAATTGGATGGTTCCGACGGAGGCACCATGTAGCCAATGTAATCCGGCTGTGAAACCCGTCTCCGAGGTCTGTGACAGTCATGTCCACTCCCACCGTCGGTGCTGAATCCGCATCCTCGAGGCTGGTGTAATTTTGGTTCCAGGGTCTCGTGTCGGTGGGAGATGGCGCTCGTGTCTTGATCGAGGATTTCGCCGTTTTTCTTGCCCCTGTTGAAGACGACGTGGCACAGAGACACCGGCCCCTTTCGCAACCGAACGGCTACTTGCATTTCCCATTCAGGGTCAGACTCTGGGTCCAGCCCCTAGACATATTGAGACTGGCAATTTCATTTCGCAAGAAAGCCAATGACAGCATACCCGGGATCGACTGTATCGTATCTGGCCGACGAACTGCTGTGACACGATGGCCCAGCTGCCTCAACGTTGCATCTCAGCTTTGCATGCCTGCTGATATGTCAGACCTTTCTTCCATCCCCGCAAGAAAGATGTAATCGCAGCGGCCGTGATACGTTCGATCCAATACTGTCCGCAGAAAGCCTTCTTTCCAGTAAGTGGTAGGTGGGCGGTGTGCTCTGACCTGAGTCGCAGATAGTCAATCAATCTGGCCCATACACCATGTCGAAGCCTGAGACGTGAGAAAATGTCTCTCAGTAGAACATGACGTTGCAAAACAAACCTGCCTCCGTTGGAAATTGGCTGAAGCTAATCACGAAAGTCGAAAAGGACTATGTGAGCATCTCGATTGACCAGGCACGAGTGTGGCAAAAGTGATGAAGTCGTAGAACGCGGGGGCATTCAGCCGGGCTTCTTCAACGCGGATGCAGCACGGAGCGCCGGGTGAGGCCCGGCCTCCGTCTCCGGGGCCACCCTTCGGCACCGCAACCCACGCAAGTCACCGCTTCCTTCCGATCTCTTCTCTCCAACAGGCGACGCCGCCATCTGACATCCATCCTCACCGGTGTTTCAAACGACCTTCCCCACAACCTCACCGGTAACTAAAGATGTCGGCCAACGTCTGACCACCAAACGGACGAGCGGTCAGCGTCTCATTCGCGCTCCAACAGAGATTGCCCGTCTGCTGATGCTTCACCCACCGAATTCCCCCACGCCCGGAGACACGCCACCATCTGAGATCACTCCATTTCTCGGCCCGCAGGCTGTTTTCTCGTCAGCAAGCAGGCCAACGCCACTCCCGCTATTGAACAGCCTGAAGAATACCACCTTGGGGCCGAATTGGCGATCATAAGAACCGAGCTGGGCAAAGCTGAATGTATTGCACGTGGGGGGGTGATAAAGAACCACAGACAAGGACAAAAAGACCGCACAGACGGACGGGCGAGGAATGCATCCATCCTCCTGATTGCTGTCGTATGCCTGAATGTCGCTCATCTCGTGCGATTCTGAGTCCAGCCAACCAACAACGCTGCACTAACACCACCCAGCGTTCCCAAGGCGAGGTGATGACAAAAGGTCACTTTTACCCACGCAAATAACTCCTTCCGGCTCCCGCGCCGTACCCGCGCTCCCTCACCTGACCACCACCACCACCAACACCCCGCAGAACCTCGGTCTGCTCAGCCGCGGCGCTCGCCAACGCATCAATCATACCCAATCCCCCCCTCCGCGAGACAACACCAAATTTGGGGGACCAGATGTCACGCTGCGCTGACAGTCATCCATTCTTCCCTTCACCGCACCGCCGCGGCCCGTCCCAAGCCCAAACCACTTCCTCGCTTGCTCCGCGCCAAAAAGCGCCCGTGATTACCGCCGAGGATCAACACGGTTCGGGCCTGGACAAGTCATCACTGCTCCAACAGACAGCTGTTGACTCAGCCAAAGGCCCTTTCTGCCGCCGACGAGGCGTGGGGGGAGGGGCCAGGGCTGACCGCAGTCCCTGACTGCCTGACCAACTCGTTAGCAGAGGCTGCAGCAGATATGCCGAGGCATGCGAGCTCTCGCAGCCGCTGTGCAGCAATAGACGGGCGGCACGGAGCGCTGCCAATTGAGATTCTGACCGCGACTCGTGACGATGCCCTCATGTTAGCAGAACGCGTGCGGCGCCACTTCACATGCGTCCTTGGGGGCGATGCAGTTCCTGCAGTAGAACCACGCATCGAGGGCGTCCGGCGGTCAATAGCACATTCTTCACCGCATTTCGGCTTCGGACCCTGACTCTCTGCCCTCCGCAGATTATAGATCCGGCGCGACCGCATTCCCCGGGTACACAACAAAAAAAGGGCCAACCAACACATGACTCTGTGTGGTTGTCTCTCCGCAAGTGCGGTCTCACACACCGCATCCGCGCGTCAGTCAGCGAGAAGGGCAGACGACACCAGAACCAACACACCAGACGGGAAAATTCTCCTTAGCCCGAGGTTCAACCCCGAGTGAAAGGAAGGGCGGTGGTGGTCACTCGTCATGCGCCTAGCGCGAAAACATGGCTTCGATTTTCCTCGGGACCTGGATTGGCTTCTTTTTCGGCTGGTTGCTCCAACACTTGCCGGCCAGCCGTTGGAGAGACATGCGCTTGGGGAGGAGTGAAAGAAAGACAACCCCGAGGTCTTTGAAGATGCCGAAAACAGACACATCTGATCCCACTTCTCTTTGATTCCCATGGTCCTTGTGCATGGGCAAAATCTCCCATCGCCCTTGAGACCGCCGTGGCGCAGGTCAGCAGCTGCGAGGACGACGATGTAGACAGTGTGCCACCAGTACGAGAGACAAAGTAAGGCGCGCGTGTGAGGGAGAAAGGCTGAATGGGAAAATACCACCACACTCGAACAAATGTTTCCCATTTTCCCGTCTCAGGTACCGACGCCGTTCCCATCCATGTCCTTTTACCGTCCAGCCTTTTCCCGCGTGATGCCACTTGACACAGTAAATGCTGATGGTTCCTGGGGTCGAAGTCCCGGAATAGACCATTCCAAAGTCAAAAAAACAGAGAACAAACGGAATTGGGACGTGGGGTTGGTTAGTTCAGCGTACCGTCACTATACGTAACTTGCAACCTCCACGCATGTCCGCCCGTTTGTGACAGTCTGTGGCAGGGCGGCAAGGCAAGACGGCTAGGCGCCGCCGTTAAAGAGACGACGTGACAAGATATTGTGGGGGATTGACCACAGGGCAGATCGCTTGACCGTCAGCTTGGGTGAGGTACAGAGAAAGGTCCAATGAAGCCAAGAGAGACACTTGAGTTGCAGCGATGCGATGCTGAAGCCTGGAGCTGGCACAACGAATGGGCCGATCAGGAGGCTCAGCCGGATAATGTCCAATAGCAATACAGAGAAACAAAAGAGGACGGGCTGATTCATCTTACCCCCTCAATGTCACCCACCTGTCCATCCATCCACGCAGTCTCTCCAGCCCTGCGTCTATTTGGGGGG